>SNQJ01S0060551.1:4947-42056 GCA_010110895.2 Picea sitchensis
TATAGAGGAGGGGCCGAGTTTGACAAGCATGAGCCGGCGCAAGAGAAATCGGACTGTGGATCATTCTGAGAACCAGCAAGTGACGGAGGACGTTTACGCGCCCCCACTTTTGCGCCCTATTATCACGAGCTGTTCGTCACAGGTCCAGAGTTCGAATCGCGTCGGGGACAGCGGCAGCGGGGTTACCAGCGACGAAGAGAGCTGTACCAGCATTAGCAATGGCAATAGCGAAGAATGTGGTACTCCCAAGGCGAAGGAGTGCCGTATACCGGAGCTATTGACATGTCCTCCTGCGCCGAGAAAGCGGAGAGCCATTTCTCGTCATCGTCCCGTGCCATCTGAGGGTTTTTTCAGCAGTCCTGAGTTAGATTTATTGTTCGTCCCTCTCATAAAGTTTCAGTCAATGTATAAATAGAAATAGCAATGGGACGATACTCGTCTTTGCTCTATACTTCAAAAGCATAAATGACTATAAGCACTTTGTATCATCACTGTTATTGCTGTGGTTCAAATTTTCATCATATGTTCCCGAAGATGCGGCTGTAATATATAATGGGATTTGTCTCTATTTTACTGCTTTCAATCTCTCATTCTGCGATGTTCAAGGAATTTAAACTGTTCATTGTAGCTTAATCTGAATATAAACTGATCATTTCTGCAACTCTTTTAGAATATTTTGGCGAGGGTTTCTTGCATTAAATCCACCGATACTGAGGTTCTGTGTTGAAGGTCCCTTGTGTGAATCCTGAGCCGGGAAGCTCGATCAAGCGTGAAGTTTGATGGTACTGATTCGACACCTACTTTTGAGCGTGGATTGAAATTTGAGATTACAATAGACGCCGACCATGAATCCAATGCTCAAACCTGTAACAAAGTCAATATTGATGTATAAGTGGAGGATTCAAGTGTCTAGTTCGTGGATTTGTGCATTAAAGAGCTCATTTCATCTAAAGTAAATGCGCAAAGTCTTCGATAATGGTAGACGGAAGTTCATCGGCGGCCCACAACGAGTTATTTTCACAAATAATTTCAACATCAAATGGATTTGTACATAATGGCTTTTATAAGAATTTAAGTCCGCGACGCAATCCACTCTAATAATGTTTGATCTTAATAATAATTTTATTGGTGTAGAATTTTAAAATGTGCTATTTTAAATTATTTGAATTCCCCTCTGTGATTTTATCAGCTTCTTATTATTATTTATTTAAAAAATATGATGTTGAAATTACGTGGGGCTTGCCCACAGCTTTAGTTTTGAAGTATAAATAACGTTAAAATTACTTAGGGCTGGCACACCGCTTTAGTTTTTAGGTATAAATAATTCAGAGTGGAATTTTTGGGTATGGTTCACAGTGTGATTCATTTACATCGAAGGTGTCTGTTTATTATTTTTAAAAGTCTCTGATACACGTGCACCGGGCATACATTGCAATAAAAATCTTCACATATATTGTAGATGATGGAATGTATGTTGTTTCGTGTAGTCATCGTAAAACCGGATTTGGTTTAGATGTGAAAGAGTGCATTCGTCAAAATATTAATTTTTGAGAATCATGATGTTATATCTGCATACAAGTGCCACAAGTCACATTACCGTACACATGCAATTTTAGAAAGTGAAAATTTATAGAAAGTGAAAATGTTATTTGAAAAAAGAAAAGAAAACCGAGTATATGTTTAAAAGTATAAAGGCAAGGGGACAAGTTCTCATAATTTGGTAGAAAATATTTAATTGATTTTGACCAAAAAAATAGCCTCTCCCAGCCCTTGAGTTTGAGCACTAGGAGGTGATAGGAAAAGATTGAGTGGAATGGATTTTTCTTTCCTACCCTTTTATCTAAGATAGATTATCACTTTGTAAACATGAGAGCCAAGAAATTTGGCGTTCGTTCGTTCGTTGGACTTCATGGCTTTTAACAATGACAAAATCATGTAAGAAGGGAAAAACCCTAACTATAATCCATAAGCCACTCTTTATCGCAAACCATTGTTGGTTGATAACATTGATCTATAATGGATATCATTATATAACTTGTGATTTATTTTGGTACTTTTTGGGTGGACGTGTTAGGCCCCTATTAGGAACATGTCTCACTTTGATGATTTACGATCTAGAGCATTCCAAACCTTATTTTAGGCATTAAATGGTCATTTTTGAGGCCAAAACTTGGTGTACAAAGTTTCCAACATCTCGACATTATTCTACACATTGAGAGCTTTCCAAAGGCATGAACATCACCTTAGCCAAAGTTCGTATGTAGAAGTTGTGCCTCCCGCAAGTTGATCTATCTTGTTGACCACCATGATACCAAGTGAATGTCATGTTGGCTCACATTAATCACACATGTGGAGCTAGTCATATATGGACTTTCAAGAAGATTCTAGAGGATCCAAAACCCTAACATCAATTGGGGCCCGAGGCATGCAAAAACCCGAAACCTAACCCTAGACCACTATCAAGCCATGTTAGACATTGGGTTGCTAAGATAGGGAGGGGTTCCATTCTTATTGTATTTTTATTGTTATGTAGTTGAGTAGAGCGTTTGGGAGTGGGGTGTTGAAGAAGAACAAGGGAGTAGAAGATCATGTAATAGCCATACTAGCCACAATGTCCATGGCAACTCCATAGTGAGTGCCCCTTTCTTTGTATTTGCATTTCATAACTGAGAAGAAAAGCACCTAGCATAGGCCTCACCTTCTAGATGGGTTTTCCTTGTATTGGGTTTCCCAAGTTACATCTTGTGCTCATTGTGTGGATGACGTGTTGTTTTCTTAACTTTTTTCATTTCGGTTCAGTTAATTTCAACATTTCATGCATTAATCTAGTAACATTTATTCTAAATCTAAAGTAAAACATTGCACAAATTTTGAAATATTGTAATATATGTTGTGATGAGTTGGTTCAATGAAATATCCATGGTAGTTTAAAGATCAAACATCCTTATCACCAACCAAAACTTCCTTGTCTAAACCCCCCTCTAAATTTGGAATTTTCTTTGAACCAAAATTTAGATATGTTGAAATAACAAGATCGACTTTTGAATTGGATAGAAACTCATTATGAATTGAAATATTAGATTTTTATTGCACCAACAAAGAATCTAAACATCCCCCCATCCAAAATCCTTAGCTCGATAAACTCCTCTCCACCTTCACATAACAATCTTGGAAAAGATGAGATATCTAAGACTCACTGAGATAACACTCCAAGAAAATCCATCGGTGGAGAGTCTTTTCTAGGACTCAAGGTGTCCACTTGAGCATTCTACTTACTATTAGGAGGATGATTATCTAGGATTTGTTGAAACTCTCATGAAGGAGTACCATTTTCTTCCCTACAATGCACAACCAACTATGAGTCTTTAGGAAAAATGACCACCTCCCTTTTGACACTTGTAGGCAAGATATCTTTTAGGACAATGATGCAAAATGTATCCTTTGTTGTGACAATATCTACACTAGAATGATAGCCTTTCATAATCATGATCTTGGACCCTAATTGATTTTTCACTCTCGGAGGAGATTTTGGCTAGGAGCCCCCCATTTGTGCTCATTAGGATCAAGAGATGAGGGACCCCTTCCATTTGAAGTGTTTCAATCGCTGCAAGTTGGAAGGAACCAATAGACTCTCCAATAACTTTAAAAATATTTGGCAATAGTTAAGAGGAAACCTTGGGAGATGAACCCACAATAGATGAAGGTCCCTTATCATCGTAACAGAGTTGAGTTGATCATTCCAAGGAATTAGCACAAGACCAATCTCCCCATATAGTCGTGGACCTCTTGAGACCACAACCTCTTTTCCCTTAGGATTCTCAATTAGAAAAGAAAAATAACCATTGTAGAATGGACATATTTTAACTTTACATCTTGCCAATGTCAATGTTGAGAATGATGATGTTATATCTACATAGAAGTGCCATTAGAATGACATTAAAAGCTACACGTAAAATTTTAATGTGTATCCCATTCACAAAACCATTTATAGAAGAGGTCGTTGGAATAGTATCCATATGGTAAAAATATTAATTCATATATGTATATTTATGTTATAAGTAATCATCCATTGGGAAGGACCAACCACCTACAAAATGTGTGGCTAAGTGGGGCCCATATGCATATCATAGGATTCCTTTTGGACTCATGAATTCACCAACATGTTTCTCCAGGATAATTATGAATATTTTTAAGGACTTCATTCACAAATCCTTAGAAGTATATTTGGAGGATTGGACACTCTATGCATGTATGGATAATCACTTATCTAATCTGAACAAATTCTAAAGTGATGTAAGGAGATATGAGTCTCTCTTAATCCAGATAAGTCTCAATTTTTGAAAGCCTTTGGTAAGTTATTGGGACACATCATCTTTAGGGATGGAATGTTGGTGGAACTAGATAAGTTTAAATCCAAAAAAGGACCTAGAGCCACTGATGAATCAGTCCAAGATGACGTTCTTTCTTGGCCACACATGATATTACCAAAACTTTGTCAAGGTTGAGTAGGGGTTGTCAACCCACTAGAAGCATTTCTCAGGAGTCACCTTTCCAATGGACATTGTAGTGTCATGTAGAATTTGAGACATTAAAGGATAATATTGTTCATGCACTTTCCTATGGTTTTTTATATGGAATGAGACATTTCACATACATATGGACACCTTGAGAAATACTAATGGGATTTTTCCTTGCATATTGGGGGAAATGTTGTGGGTCATCTTATCTATTATGCTAGTAGGAATCCTTCTACCATATAGAAAGGAACTACACTAACATAGATTGAGAAGTAATATGGACGCTAATAATATGGATTATAGAATTTCTAATGTTATTTACTCTCTTAGAAGTTTTTAACTTCTATGTCAATCATCATGCATTAAAGAGTATGGTTAATAAGCCATTGTTCTCCAAAAGGCTTAGTGGGTGGTTGATGATATTTCTAAGTATGATTTAAAGATATTCAACAAGACTAGGAAAGATCATGTGGGACTAGATCACCTATCTTGTTATAGGTAATGAATAAGCTATCAAATAAGGAGATGACGACTTTTTGGATGCAAATCTATTTCTTATGTAGTGGTGGTCTCCTAGTTATCTTGAAGATGCACAACACTTTCTATAAAATGAGAAATAATCGAGTGGGATGATGAAGGAATAAAGAAGAATCTTGGTCCATAGGTAAACTAGATTCAATATTGGTGTAGGTGTCATAGACAAGCTTGGATTGGATAATTTCATGAGGATGTGTGTCCAACTAATAAACATAGAGAAATTCCTAAAGGAAGAATACTTTAGGATTGATGGAGGATACTTCTCAATGACATGGACTACCCAAAAAATTCTATGTTTTGGTTTGTGGTTTCTAACACTATTCAAAGATTGCTTTAATATCGTGAAGATAAGGAAGAAATTGTGCTAGAAGGCACGTTAATATCCACAAGTGGGGTATTTTCATGCATTGTACTCCATCATACGCATGCATCCATTTGAGCAGTGGGACTAGATCACMTATCTTGTTATAGGTAATGCCGAAGCTATCAAATAAGGAGACGAGGAATTTTTAGATGCAAACCTATTTCTTATGTAGTGGTAGATTCCTAGTTATCTTGAAGATGCACWACACTTTCTAGAAAATGGACAAGCATCGAGTAGGATGATGAAGGAACAAAGAAGAAKCTTGGTCCATAGGTAAGCTAGATTCAATCTTGGTGTAGGTGTCATATACAAGCTTGGATTGGATAGTTTCATGAGGATATGTGTCCAACTAATAACCATAGAGAATTTACTAAAGGAAGAACACTTTAGGATTGATGGAAGATAATTCTAGATGACATGGACTRTCCAAAAMATTATATGTCTTGGTTTGTGGTTGCTAACATTATTCAAAGATTTCTTTAATATCATGAAGATATGGAAGCACTTGTGCTAGAAGGCACGTAAATATCCACAAGTGGGGTATTTTCATGCATTGAACTCCATCATACACATGCAACCATTTGAACAATGGGACTAGATCACCTATCTCGTTATAGGTAATGAAGAAGCTATCAAATAAGTAGATGGGGACTTTTCAGATGCGAACCTATTTCTTATATAGTGGTAGACTCCTAGTTATGTTGAATATGCACAACACTTTCTAGAAAATAGACAAGCATCGAGTGGGATGATGAAGGAACAACGAAGAAGCTTGGTACATAGGTAAGCTAGGTTCAATATTGGTGTAGGTGTCATATACAAGCTTGGATTGGATAGTTTCATGAGGATATGTGTCCAACTAATAAATGTAGAGAATTCACTAGAGGAAGAACACTTTATGATTGATGGAAGATACTTCTTGATGACATGGACTACCCAAAAAGTAATATGTTTTGGTTTCTGCAAGTTGCTAACACTATTCAAAGATTGCTTTAATATCGTGAAGATATAGAAGCACTTGTGCTAGAAGGCACATAAATAGCCACAAGTGGGGTATTTTCATGCATTGAACTCCATCATACGCTTGCAACCATTTGAGCACTTGGGTATCAACTATATTGGTCCTTTTTCTACTAGCTAAGAGGATGAACATCAAGTATATAATTGTTCCACAAATTTGTTTAGTACGCACGCTAAACTAAAAGTTGTTTAGAGGGACAGTGTAACACTAACAACTAAATTTATATTTGAGTCTATATTTTGCAAGTTCAATGATTACATTATAAAGAAGCACACATTTTACTACTAGCTTGACCAAGGACTTAATGCATATTTTAATGTTATGCATTTGAGTATTAGTATGTACTACTTGAGAGACAATGGGCATGCAAAGAACGTGAATAAGGTGTTGGTGAAGGCACTTAGTAAGATGTGAAATTTAAAGAGAGGGATTGGGTAGATAGATTACATGTTTTCCTATGGGCATATAGGATAGCTTGGAAGAAAGAGACATGTCACAATCCATTCTAGTTAACATTCAAACAAGGCAACATCATACCTATGGAATGTTGGGTTCCATCCTTATGGATTGTAGTGGAGGAGAGGTGGAAAATACCCAAGTCCATAATGTACAGTATAAAATATTTCTAACATTTAGATGAGGAAAAACTATGGTATGGATACTGGCAAATTCTATCTAAGAGAAGGACAAATAAAGAACATGACAACACTCTTAGGGGCTATATGTCTGAGGAAGACAATTTGTTCTTCTCTAAGAAAACTAAAAAAAGGACAAGATCGAGAAGATAAATTATTGTTATCTTGGACCATATAATATGAAGAACATATAAGTGATTGGATCTGCAACAATAGATACAATGCAATGACTACCTTATTAAAGCTTAGTGAATATATGTAGGTTCATACTCTTCCACGTCTAAGGACAATGCATGCAGTGAGAAGCCCCACGAAAAAATATCATAGAGGCAAATTTGAATAGTGATTTAATGCAGATATTATCATATCTATAGAGAGAAACAAACCAAGGACAATAGGGGTTGCATGGCATCCAAGTTTTACTTACTATGCACTCTTGTAGGTTTGATGAACTATAGAATACAAAGTCAATATATAAGAAGAAGAAAAATTTGGAAGGATGTATAGAGGATACTAAAATTGGCACAAGTGGACATGACATTGTATAGAGGAAATACAAGGAGTGGCCATAAGCATAGGAAAGTGGACATAAGTCAAAGAATCTTTCAATAGATGTTATAATGGACAATTATTAATAGTTTACTACGGGAAAATTGCTATCAGAGATAGGGATTGATTAGTCATTGTGGGGAGAAATTCAAGTTCCAAACAAGCCTTAATATAAGGCTATATGACATTGGAGAAGATCTTCCACTAAATACCAATTATACCTAACATTGTAATTGTATCTATTAGATCTTGTATTAAGTATTGATTATATGTTTTCAAGGTTCAAAACGTGTAACAAAGTCAATATTGATATGCAAGTCCATGAGACAGACGGTTGAAGTGGAGGATCGCGTTTCGATGAGTGTCGTGTTGGATTTGTGCGTTGAAGAGATAGTTTTATATAAAGTAAAGGGGCTAAGCCTTTCATGAGTATAAAGTCTCTCCACAAATAAATGAAGTGAAGGTGTATCTTTATAACCGGTAAACGTCTCTAATACACGTGCACGCGGGCGTTGATCGCAATAAACATTTTCTCCCCTCTCTAGAATATTGTAGATGATGGGATGTATGTTAGGCAAAGTAAGAGATAGTTTAAATGCGAAAGATTGCATTTCTCAACAAAATATCAATTTCTTTTTTTTGAGAATGATGATATTATCTGCATAAAAGTGATGGCCGAAAATGACATTAAGCTTTATACATTGTATTGGCAATATCGGTGATATGGATTGAAGTTCCATGAAAGATATGCCACAACCAAATAATTATTGCTCTTCCTAGGATTGGAATAAAGGATCTTTCTAACAATATCGAAATAATAATATTAGACCTAGAGATGCTTTTATATTTACTTAGCTATTGTGGTTTTTGAGATAAAATGGCACTACAAAGAATATTTAGAAAATTTTGGCTCTCAAACTTAAAAAGCCCAGTAATAACTTGGAATTCAGTATTAGGGCACTTGACAAGAAACTTGATCAGGTATGAGGGTGTTGTTTTCTATTTTTCACCAAGGGGTTAAATGCTAGGGCATAGTGTGTAGGATGCATCTTCTTGCGCTTCTTTAGACTTTCAAGTCATTTTTCAGGCTAGAGGGGTATCCTCAATGTTTTCTAAGGCAAGAGTCCTTGTTTTTTACCCAAGGATAACCTATTTAAATAGATGAAGCTCATACTGGATTTATAACAGAGAAAAATGGTGCATGGAGTCAATCTCTATTATTGATTTAGAACATGAATAAGATGTTGAATTTTAATTTGGAGGTAATTCGAAAAGGGTCAATTGGTAAGGGGGTTTAACAAGATTCAACAATAGGAATGATATTCAGAACCATGAGCACCATAATCTAGTTCCACTCAACAAATAACTCAGAGAATAACAAATATGGGCAAAGGAGGATGTAGAACTACTTTCCTAACACACATTTATTAGACAAAAAAGAATCGGCAAGACAAGCATAGATCCATTAGTTTATTCAACATTATGTAAGATTGAAGATGAAGAGGGAAAACCGACATAACTTTCCTGAATTTATTATTCACCAGTGGCAACAACCTCAATCGTGATCTCACAATAAATTCAGTAGTACATTTATCAAATAGTAGTTCCAATGTTGGGGACTATAGGGTCTCAGATCTTAAACAACCAATCTATTAAGACAACAAATTTGCACCAGGGGTTGGGATTATAGAGTCACTATCCCGAGCCTTCTTACTTCCCTCTACAGAGTTTGTTACTTGAAAAATGCTTATAGTGAGAAAGAGAATGAACTAGATGAGAAGTGGAAGGAGGAGAATGTTATTTGTTGTTGCAAAACTGTGATGCTCCAAGCATATCTTCAATTTATGATGGCCTCTACCTCTATTTTTCCCTCTTCAACTACTGAAAAATTAGTCTCTCAAATGAAAAAATCCCCTTTGTAAAAGAGAAAATTCTCTTACTTATACATCGTTGGGGAAATACATGCTCGATATTTGGTTAGGAAAGCATCTTTGGGGCAATCAATGAGAAACTTCATTTTCTCTTGGGATGCTAACTGGACTCTTTGTTAGCTTGAGATTTAGGGCTACCTTTCTTTCTTAATCCCATGAAATTTGGGCCACGTTTGTGAGTTCCAACTTAAAATGGTTATGATATCCACGTGGATATTCCTTGCGAGGTGTCTTCTCTTCATCAGACCACTTGCTTCTTCCGAGTACATATCTTCATTTGCCTTTAAATATGAATGCATTCAAACTTAGGTGATAGAGGGTTTGTTTGAGGAATCAAGCTTGATCTCAAAATCATTTCAAGGAAACACTTCAAACAAGTGAGAAGGGACCTGATTAAGGAACCGAGATTAGCCTTAAAATCAAACCAAGGAAACACTTCAAATGGGGGATAAGAGGTCCAATTGAGGAATTGGGGCCGATCTTGAAATCAGGAAAAGGCTATAGTTTGAATAGGTGAGAAAGGGCCAGATTAAGGATTCAAGCCCCATCTTGAAATTAGGCTAAGGCAACACTTCGAACAAGTGAAGGAGGGACCGATTTGATAATTAGGTTGGAAGCAAAGTTTGAACAAAAACAGAAACGACAAAGGTTTTGATCATTTGCAAAGGGTTCCAAAAGACTAAAATATTAAAGGAATTAGCTAAGTGTGAAGAAAACTATAAAGACAAGGTTTGATTTCGAATGTAATTTTCCACATAGTTCTTTGGGCTCAACAATGTAATAACAAAAATTACGGTGTATTCTTAATGGAGAATTATTAACAACAAAAAATATAGTGAATATTCTTAATGAAGAATTATTAGCAAAGTGTAGATAATAACATATGCATATACATATGAATTAAAAATACAAATAAGAATTGGTTGAAGAAATTCTATTCTAAATTATATAGTTTTATTGATCAAATTACTAAAACTATCAAAACTATCAAAACTTAAGCATAAAGTAGACTAATCAACTATTATCAAAGTGCAAATAATGATGCACACATATAAACAATAAAAACAAATAAGAAAAATGTTCTACTCTAAGCTAACTATATAGTTCTATTGACCAAAATACCAAGACCATGAAAGTATTACGGACTCTATAAGCGAAGTAATATGAGTTAAAGTATTGCAAATAGATTAAACTCACTCGGTTTCTAAGTTGTTATCGAGTTCCTAAGAAAATGTACAATGAGCTCCAAGGTTCTACATATTGCAATTATGGTTACATGCAAATATTGGTTATACTTGTATTTCACCATTACGCTCCAAAACGTGGGTGCCACATGTCTTTCCTTTAGTGCCATTTGCCACAAAGGCATAATGTTATCTGTGGATTTATGGCATTGAGGATCTATCTCCAAAATTATATGGATTTATGGCATTGAGGATCGATCTCCAAAATTATAGGTCAGAGGAATGGATAAGTTGGTTTGCAACATTAAGGTTTTTGTAAGTATGCAAAATAGCTCTAGAAATTATAGCTCAGTGATCCACAAAGTCTCACAACAATTGTAAAAGGGATTTGTGTATTTGGATAATTTATATCTTCATACACTCAAAATTTATATTAAATCCTACAATATTTGTGTTGAAGTCGACAATTGTGTTAGAACTTGGATTTGCATTAAAAATTGAGTTAGTTCCTTGGATTTTATGAGTCATCCATGTGATCTTGCAATGGTACTTATTGCATTGTTGTATAAGTGCAAAATATTTTTTTGATTTGATTATTAAGAAAAAAAAAAATTAAGGGAATATTTTTTGTAAGCTTTAAATTTATATTACCTTTTAAAAATAACTTACATAATAGTTACCTTGTCTTTGTGTTTGGGATGTCAACAAAGGAAATTAACCCAAGCCTAGAACCATTAAAAATAAGTGTTTTTCTTCCAGGGGCCAAAAATTGAAAATGTTTTGTTATTTATCGACATATGTAAAACTATTAACATAAAAACAAAATTGAAACCCGTGACTAAATAAAAGAACTATCATTGGATCCCTTAGTCGAGCCGACATGCAGATTGTCTATCGGGCCGATCTTCAGACATTGATGAAGAGTAGGAGGCCATTCAGGGATTATGATAGTGTGACCTGGTTCCTCTCGGGCTTGCTGACGTTGCTGAGGGTTGGAACATATGCCAATCAATAATTTTACCTTTTGTTCTAACATCTCCATCTTATATCGTTGGTCTTCCTGCTCACTGGGGATCTCAAATATTAGTTGAAGGTGTTCCTCCATCAACCCGGTGGGTCGTGACTTTGACTCAATATTATTGATGTCTACATCACATTGAGAATGCAGAGTGGGGACAAGGGAAAGGGTTTTTTCTTGAGATGTAGGAGCCTACACTTCTTCCTGTGCTATGTACTCGTTTCGAATCAGAGGTCTCGTTGGCTTCTCAACATCTAGGACTAACACATATTCAAGTTCAAACCATTCTACCATGCATCCGTAGACCATTTCATCTTTTGGAGTTGGCTTCAAATCTTGTCTAGTTTCATTTGGGGTTGAATTGACTTGAATCCTATGATCTAGAATAGACAAACGCACCACCTCTGTCACTATGCGAAGACATTGGAATTCCTCCCCAATTCCCAAATCTGTGAAAAGAGCCAGATCCTTGGCGCACTCGAGCTTGTTCAATGGGAATGATAAAAATAAAGAGGTGCACAAGACGGAGAGGCAAGTTGGGTATATAATAAATCATCGAGAGAAGAAGCTTAGAGGTCTCTTGAACCAGATTTGGAAGAGAATGCAAATGCGATATCATCATTATCCACTTCCTACAAAACATCATGTGTTGCTTCCTTCCTGATCTAGCCATCTTAATTTCCAACACAAGCGAAATGTAAACTCCTATCTTGTCACTAGTACCCACAGCTAACGCATCATAGTTCACACACAGTCGGAACATAATCATCTCAATGGCTCTGGAGGAGAAATTAAACCCATTGTCAACCACCTATGCCCCTTGGAGCTTGGGCCACCATGTGTTGAGGGTGATTTCTTTCTGTATGATGGTCATATAGATCCTTCTAGCACACCATCGGGAGGTCTTACAAGGGGATTTAACTTGGTTTAATAAAGAGAAATAAAATAATATTATCCTTATTACATATATGCTCTTTTTTATCATTTTAATTGGAATACTAAATTTTGGATTGATGTATATTAATGGTTTTTCTTACACAACAAACTTTTCAAGTCATATTAATTTTATATTAAAAACTAAAAATAATTTTAAATATGGAAGAAGATCTAATTAAATGCATTTATTTACTATTTTATTTTTTTTATTCGGGATTAAATTTTTATCAATATAAAATTATGATTTTTCTTCAGACAAACTTTTCTCATAAAAGTGTTGTAAGGTAATATTAATTTCTCAATAAAAACCATATACAATCTTAAATAGGAAAGAAGATCCAATTAAATGCAGTCTCACCACCTTGCTTAATGATGGTGCAAGGACCATAGTGAAATAGATAAAGTTTTATGTGACCATAGTGAAATAGATAAAGTTTCATGTGAAGTCTTTTGTATAAAGTGATGAGCCTAAATATTGTCTATCTCAAGGGCTCATCATAGGCACATTTTCCCAAGGGCTCATCATAGGCACATTTTCCCATCATGATATGAATAAATATTTTCTTTTTTACCATGTTTAATAGTAAGTCATGAATATTTTTTTGTATGTTTCTTAATGAATAAGTTTTGAGGTGGAATTGTGTGTATATCATACATTTTTTCTCTAATACCTATGCTAAGGGATGTGTGTAGCATCAAACAGGTCAAACTCCATGAATCAAGGGACCTTGTCCCCCTAAGGGTGCTGACATCCTAGAATCAAGGGATTTTTTCTCCCTAAGAGTGTTTCCATCCAAGAATCAAGGGATCTTGTCCCCACCTACCTCTAGAGTTCTCTCAGTTCACTAATGACTACTCCTTGCCAACAACAATTCACGATTTTGATGATATTGAATGAGATCTCCTATTTCCCATTTTTTCTTCTTAACTCAAGAAAAGATGTCGAGTTCTCAAACATATAAATAGACCTCTAGATTAGGGAGAAGAAGGAATATTTTTGTTGATATTGTATTGAGTTGTTGTTAAGAAGACTTTCTGTTGGAACTTGGAGCTTTTTCTCTTGATGTACTGTTAATGTTGATGAAATAAAGATGGTCCTATTCTCAACTTATTAATTTTTTTCTAAATTTCCTTGTGCTTCTTGGGTAGGGCCCACTCAAGAGGGCTCAAGGACCCCGTTACAATTTCCCTTTTTATTGCATGTTAATGAGTTATTAGTTAGCATTTCATTCTCTCTTGAATATTAATATAGTCATGCATGGTTAATTTTGATTTCTGTCAATTTGTCATTAACTGGTTAGTTGTAGTAGGTATCTTGTAGAAAGATTCAATAGTCTATTGGGACACCCTTGGGTGTATTTTCAAGGTTGGGAACCTCATTTACACTTCATTCTGTTTTAGTCTAGATTTTTTAATTCTTTAGAAGACTCATATTATCTTTTTAGGCCTATTTTTGGCTTCATGTAAGAGTTTCTTGTAGGACTGTTACAATTCTTGTAGAAACTTCCTGTAGGATTGTTTTAGCCCTAGATATCAATTTATCTTAATCTTATTTTCATGAAATTAGCAATAGACAATAATAAGACATATGTCTTCTCGTTGATTCAAGGGTTAGGCATAAATTAACTCATTTAGTCCATGCATTAGATCAATTTATTTAATTGTAGTTTTGTGTCTTACAATAGAATGAATCCATGCTTTACATTCAATTTGTTTTTCCATGGTTCAATATGATTTATTTTATTCGAGTAGATTAGGTCTCCTTTACTATAATCTAGATTAATTGTCCTTTCAAGTTCGTGTGTTTTTCTTTCAAGCAATAATTTAAATTTTATTTATGTCATTTCAATTCCCTGCACGTTTGCATGAATTTACACCCTTGATCAATCTTAGACCTATACTACTATCAGTGCATTCTTCATAGACATTGCACAACACCTCTTAAGTTTGTATGAACCTCAGGTTGACAAGTAAAGTAAGAAGCCAAGGAGGCAGTAACTTTATTGTTGTGATTCCAAGGCCTGTCACTTTTCGGCGTTGTTTCCAGGTAGGTGCTAAGTATGCACAACATTTTCATTTTTTTTTTCTTTGTGTGACTTGAAGAAGTAGAAAAGATACCTCAGTCACAAGGCCAACTTCACTATAGAATTTTTGTAGTGTAAATCCCAAGTGCTCTCACTTCGAGTGAGTATTGATAACTCCTTGTCACATTCTTTGCATCTTAGGATTATAAAGAAAAAGAAAAAAAATAGTTTCATTTCCTTTACTGCTATGAATGACTAGACCTAGAGATAGGAAATCATTTTTTTTACCAAAAACCCCCACCCCCCAAAAAGGTCCAAGCAATCCAAAGATTGGTCCTGAAACACTTGAAAGTTTCTTGGAAAGGGAAGCTAGAAAATTTGAAAATATTTCAGACGAAGGTCAATCTCCCTCACCTTGTTCCATGGATGGTGAAGAAGAGATGGTAGAAGTATTTGAGTTTCCCATACGGGAATCCAATGGAGAAACTAAGATGAAAAATATTAATCCTTCTTCTTTGCCTCATTTTCATGGACTTGTTTATGAAGATCCCGATACTTTCTTGTTTGAGCTTGCAGTTATATGTAGAACATATGATTATACTACCGACGAACAAAAAATAAAACTTTTTCCTTCTACTTTGAATGGTTCATCTCTAATATGGTTCATGAGCCTGGAGGGAAACAATATCACAACTTGGGATCAAATGAAAAATACCTTCAGTGAAAAATATAGAGACTATTACAGAGCAAGAGACACGAGGGACGAGATCTTCAGAATGACTCAAGGACATGATGAATCTCTAGAATATTTTGAAGATAGATTTTAGCTGAGCTATAAGAGAGCTCACAACTGTACTCTGGATGAGGACTCCCTTAATCTTGTGTTACTCAAAGGAGTAAGAGAGGATATCATGCAAAAATTGAATCTCCTATACAATGGATATATTTATCAAATGGACTATGATGACATCAAACAAATCTTAAAAAACCATTCAAGATCCTCCATGAAGAAAGGTAGAAATAGTAGAGAAATGGTACCTTAAGATTCTAACTCTACGACTCGTATAAAAAATGAATTATGAGGGTTAATAGAAGATATGAAAACTGATATCTTGCATTATTTATCCATGCAAATGGAAACTTTGTAGATCAAGAAGAAACAAGAGGAAGCAAAAAATTCATTGATGGTTGGCCATTTGTTTCCCTAAATGCACTAAGAAGCATCCTAGAAATGAGTGCCCTCTAAACCTTATAGATGTTTTTGGTATTTGTGAAGAAATCATCCAACTAACAAATTTCCTGCAATCCATCAAGGATCTACCCATTTTCAATACATTTATCAAAGAGAGAGTGCATCAGAATTCTAGGGAGAAAAAGAAAATACACCCCTACAATAAATGTTATAGGAAAACTAGTTGACCATATGCTTAGAAAGTTAATTGTACCTAAGTACTTGGATTCATGAATCTCTTTAGTGAATGTTCATATGAACACAACCTTGATATGGAATACTCTCATATATTTAGGGGTTGTAATCAACATTATGAACAAATATAACATGTTAAAAATCAACCTCCATGGATTATTAAGAGATACTCCCACTGTCCTCCAACTTGCAACACAGTTAAACCTGAAGGGATGCTGGAAGCTATAATAATATCTATTGATTCTTGGGAGTATCCTACTGAATTTTTAGCTCTTCAAACCAAGTTTCAATTCAATGGATACCCTCTTATTTTGGGGAGGCCTTGGTTGGCCACAACAGATGCATACATCGATTGTAGGGCAGACAACATGACTATAGATGATGGCCTATCCAAAAAACATATTGTTCTTTACCCTCCTTCCCAACCTTTGATAACATAAAACCTTTCAATGTGGGTAGAAGAAGAAGAAGAAGATATGGTCAAAACAATTTCTTATCCTATCTATACAATCAAGCCAACCTTGTCTAGTAGTAAAATTGATGAAGACACTTTCCTTGTGAATTTTCTACAAAACCAATATCCAACTAATGTGAAAATAGAAGGGATAAATGATGACACCATATCTGAAATTTTTGTTGAAAATAAAATAGAATTATGGGATTACTTATTCATTGTTGAAATTGAATACCCCTTTGTTAAAAACATAGAGATCGACCTTGCAAAAACTCTCAAAATAAACACTAATCCTACCAATCAACAAGAACAAAAATGATTAGATGTGCTGAAAAGAAACATTGAATCCTTTGCATGAGATTATAAGGATAAGAAAGACATACATCCATCCATTTGTACTCACCATATTTACATCAAAGAGCACTGCAAACCTATTCGGCACCCCCAAAGATGGATGAACCTTGCATTGAAGGATATAGTTAAACAAGAACTACAAAATTTCTTAGATGCTGGATTCATATATCCAATTTCAATAGTGAGTGGGTTTCTCCCCTAATGGGAAATATTGCATTTCTCAACAATATATATATATATATATATAGAATGATGATAATATGCATAAAAGTGATGGCCGAAAGTGACATTAAGATGTATACATTGTATTGGCAATATCGGGGTGATATGGATTGTAGTTCCATGAAAGATATGCCACAACCAAATAATTATTGCTTTACCTAGGATTGGAATAAGGCATCTTTCTAGCAATATAGAAGTAATAATATTATACCTAGAGGTCCTTTTATAATTACTTAATTATTGTGTTTTTTGAGATAAGATGACACTACAAACAATATCTAGAAATTTTTGGCTCTCAAACTTAAAAATCCAAGTAATAGCTTGGAACTTGGTATAAGGGCACATGACAAGAAACTTGAGCATGTATGATGGTGTTGTTCTCTATGTTGTTTTCTATTTTTCACTAAGGGGATAAATGCTAGGGCATAGTGTGTAGGATGCACCTTCTTGTGCCTCTCTAGACTTTCAAATCAGTTCTTGGGCTAGAGGGGGTACCCTCTATGTTTCCTAAGGCAAGAGTAATTTTATGTTACCCAAGGACAACCTATTTAAATAGATGAAGTTCATACTTGATTTATAAAAGAGAAAAATGGTGCATGGAGTCAATCTCTACTATTCATTTAGAACATGAATAAGTTGTTGAATTTTATTTTGGAGGTAATTAAAAAAGGGTCAATTGGTAAGGGGGGTTAACATGATTCACCTATAAGGGGGGTTAACAGGATTCACCTATAGGAAAGATCTTTAGAACCATGGGCACCATAATCTAGTTCTACTCAGAAAATAACTCAAAGAAAAAAAAATTGGCAAAGCAGGATGTAGAACTTATTTCCTAGCACACATTTATTAGACAAAAAACCAATGGGCAAGACAAGCATAGATCCATTAGTTTATTCAACATTATTTAAGATTGAAGATGAAGAGGGAAAATCAACATAAATTGCTTGAATTTATTATTCACTGGTGGAAACAACCTTGGTCGTGATCTCACAATAAATTCAGTAGTACATTTATCAAATAGTAGTTCCAATGTTGAGGACTATAGAGACTCAGATATTAAACAACCATTCTATTTAGACAAAAAAATTGCACCAGGGTTTGAGATTATAAAGTCACTATCCTGAGCCTTCTTACTTACCTCTACAGAGCCTGTTACTTGAAAAATGCTTAAAGAGAATGAGATGAGATGAGAAGTGGAAGGAGGAGAATTCTATTTGTTGTTGCAAAATTGTGATGCTCTAGGCATATCTTCAATTTATGATGGCCTTTTCCTCTATTTTTCCCTCTTTAGCTACTGAAAAATTAAACTCTCAAATGAAAAAAAGCCCTTTGTAAAAGAGAAAACTCTCTTCCTTGTACATCGTTGGGGAAAGACATGCTTGATATTTGGTTAGGAAAACATCTTTGGGGCAATTAATGAGAAACTTCATTTTCTCTCGGGATGCTAAATGAACTCTTTGTTAGCTTGATATTTGGGGTTGCCTTTCTTTATTAATCCCATGAAATTAGGGCCACTCTTGTGAGTTCCAACTTAAAATGGTTACGCTATCCATGTGGATATTCCTTCTCAGGTGTCTTCTCTTCATAGGACCTCTTGCTTCTTCCGAGTATGTACCTTCATTTTTCTTTAAATATGAATGCATTCAAACTTAGGTGATAGAGGGCTTGTTTGAGGAATTGGGCTTGATATTGAAACCCTTCCAAGGAAACACTTCAAACAAGTGAGAAGGGGCTCGATTAAGGAATTGGGCTTAGCCTTCAAATCAAGCCAAGGAAACACTTCAAATAGGGGATAAGGGGTCCAATTGAGGAATTGGGCCCGATCTTGAAATCAGAGAAAGGCTATAGGTTGAATAGGTGAGAAAGGTCCCGATTAAGGATTCAAGCCCCATATTGAATTTAGGCAAGGAAACACTTCGAACAAGTGAAGGAGGGCCCAATTTGATAATTAGGTTGGAAGCAAAGTTTGAACAAAAAGAGAAACAAAAAAGGTTTTAATCATTCATGAAGGGTTCCAAAAGGCTAAAATGTTAAAGGAATTGGCTAAGTGTGAATAAAAATGGTGTGCCACATTTTTATTGGCTCATTTGGCAGCCCAAAATGCCAAATCAACATGCCATGTGGCACGCTATCATTGGGCTATGTCAACATGTTGACATCATGTTGATGCCACTACCACTATTCTTTCCATGTCACGTACGACCTGCCATGTGGCACACTATCATTGGGCTATGTCAACATGTTGACATCATGTTGATGCCACTACCACTATTCTTTCCATGTCACGTACGACCTGCCATGTGGCTGTACACATTTCCCTATCACCTTCCATGCCCTATATGACTCACCATGTGGCTGTAAGGACTACCACATGGCACTTTCTCATTGGTCCACATGTCGACCTGAAAATGCGAAAAAATGCATGACATGTGGCAGCCTCTTGTGCTGTCACGTTAACATGTTGTCGTCATGCTGACATCATCAGGACACATGTCACTCTCTAATTGTACCATGTACTTTGTACGGATGTTGACATCATCAGTATGGTTGCTGACGTCAGTAGTACGAATGCTCACTCATCCCTACCGTCTGGGCTCGGTTGACCAAAACTTTGACTATGACTATATTTTGATTTGTAACTCTGTTTGATGAACTGTTTGCTTCGTTGGAAATCTTGTGACGTGCTCTTCGCAATGGTTCCCAGTTTTCTGAGTTTTGAGGACTTTGATTTTTTTCCCTTTTTCATTTGTCGAGGCCATTCTGAGCCTCCTGGGACACTTCTGAGACTTGTGGGATGTTCCCTAGATCCTATCGGATCACGCATCCCAACTGAAAGGAATATTGGTCCCCAAAAGTCTTTACATTATGAGTTCTTGGATTCATGTTTATTGGACTTACAAAAGGAAACCCACACCCAAACCACCTCACAAGGCCTAAAATATCAACACGTGCAAAAAAATAAGTGATATCAAACAATTATCACTCTTACACAATGCCCTTCTATGGGGTCTGAAACGCAACATGTTATTTACAAAGATGGCCACTTTCGAATAACTCAAGGATTTTCCCCATCTGTTCAATCATTACGCCAAACAAGTCCTCTTTACCAAGTTGTCCTTTCTCCAGTAGTTGGTTTCCTTCTGGTGGTGGATTTTCCTACAACACTTCTTGATTGGCTGTCTCCCTCAGAGGTGTCTGCTTAGTCTTCTTGTTCCTCTTTGAATGTAGATATGGATGCAAGGCCCAACAGGTGGCCTCATGATGTCCATCTCAGCTACAGTGGTTGCGGTAGTTTTTCTCCTTTAGAGGTGTATATCCCCTGCTCCTTCCTGTTTTTGGAGAGCGATATTATATCCTCATCTTTTTCCTGGTTGCCATAACATTCATGTACAAGTACTTTATCTTTAAACAATAGGAAACTGTGTGGTTATTCAATCCACAAAAAGTGCATAGTATTTGATGCCACAATCTCTGTTTTACATTAGTAACATGCTTATAATCAAATGGAACTGTAGAGTTTCGAGATTTATTATACCTCAGTGAGTTGTCTCTGGAGTCAGGCTAGAAAGAAGAGCTAGCCTCAACACTTTCATTGTGATTCTCATCTCTCCCTGGAGATGTCTCAGATCCTCAATCATGAGAAGATGTGCTCTCATCCTGCACTGAATCAGTTCCATATCTGGATGATTCGTTGACTTCTGGAGTCTCAGTGACTATCCTGGGGTCTTCTTCCCTAATGGTTTTGGAGCTTTCTCCAACATCCTTTGGGACATAACATATCTTGACATATCGAGTCCAAACCACTGCCTCGATGGGATCCATAATACCTTGCCCATTGGTTCCAAGGCCTCCTCCTTCGTATCCCATAATTCTCATCAAATTTAAGCCAATGCATGAAGTATGTTTTTCAAGGACTTTAAAAGAGTCATCAACATTAATCAAGAAAGGGACTAAACATGGTTTATTTACCTCCATCCCAAGCTGGAACTCTTGGTTTTCTTCTTGAGACGTGTCCAGTTTTTCCTGGTGAGAAGGATCAATGGATGATGCTTCTAGGAATCCTCCTTGGTTTCTGGATGCTTGGATGTCATCTTCATTTGCTTGATAAAGTGTGCATACATTTGCACTGTCATGCTCGAATCCATAACTAGTGAACCTTCCATGGCCACAAAATGGTATTATCACTGTCTCATTCGTAGAGCCTTCTCTTGTCTACACCTTCATGGCTTGCACCTTCTCTTGCAACCTTTGGTTCTACTTCTATGCATCATGCAACAATGTATTCAATCCAACATTATCTGCTTGAAGGATTTGGTTGAGCTCTCGAAGCTCATCGAACCGTAATTGTTTTGGCAATCTTGCCATTTTCAACTTTAACACCTGCAACCAATATCAAGCCTGCTCTGATACCACTTGATATGAACCTAGGGGTGATTAGTTTCCCATGATGGTTTTATCCCATCACTCCTCCAAGGGTCAGTTATAGATCATTTTACTTGAGAGGATTTCAATTAAAAGGTATAGTTGAAGCCTTTATAGACTTGAATCCAAATGGAATTAAAGCCCCTTTAGATTCCTTATGTGTTACATGTCATTTTTTCATTTAGTAATCTATGTGCGAAAATTCATGAAAAAAGTGACATAATAATAGAAACACATAAGAGAGATGACACTTACCTTGATAATGGAGTTCACCTGATGCGGGCTACGTCTCTGGGTCTTGCTTCAAAGCTTGGCTGCTTTATTCTCCTCGCTGTAATGAAGTCTCTCCTTTACAAGTTGTAAGGCTAAAGCCCCTTTTTAGTGATGACAACAAGAGACTGTAATGTGATCAAGAATTTTTACAAGCTTCACAAGTTCTCATGCTCATGAGGCATCCATGATGCTGACATGGACACCATTCCCACATACTCAATATAGAAAAAGAGGAAGAATAAGAAATTACCCCCATCATCATGGAGTCATAGAATGTCTTATATCTGCTGCCCAGATCCAATCATGTATGTGGCCCATATACAGATCTTGACAACGACGCGATTCCTGACTACTTCGTTGGCCACTTATCATCCAAGTGCCACAATTTCTCTTTCACATGTAGCTGATTTTTTCATGTGTAAGAAGAGAAGAAAGAAAGAAATAGAAGGAATAAGTCGATCTTTCTGCAACTTCTCCATGCTCCTTTAGACTTGTATCAAGCATATTATGCTGCAACATTCAATGAGAAAACAACATATTAAAAAGCATGCTTACATTGTCTCTTCCAGAATTTAGCTTGCTGATTGGAGTCTCTGTTGCTAAAACAGACATCACCATTGGATTTGCGTCGCCAAGTTACCCAACATTGACTATCTTTACACTTCAATCCGACACTGGCACTTCCAGGTCCACAAGAAATATCGTCTCGGTTTGCATGCCTATAGTCTGCATTAATTACTGTACCATCTGCATGGAAATTCATGCCCAACCATACCCTGGCATGCCCCCCCTCCAGAACTGGAAGAATCAACCTTTAAAAATTAAAATCCCAACGGATAAAACAAATAGGCCATTAGGCCGACCGATTGGTGGAGGATTAAATTGGCGTTATTTCTTGGAGGTTCAGTGTTTGAATCCTCTCAGAGCCCATTTTGGGTTAATGTGATAGCCGTGTGTAATTTTTTGGTGGGGATTCACCGAATTTGGTTTAGACCGGATATGGTGGGGTTTTCCACCAGATTTGGTGGAACCACAACTAAGTTTGGCGAATCAGGGTTGGTTTTTGGCTAACCCCATTTTTAAATTGAAATTTTGGTTATTGTCCCTCATTGTGCATTTTCCCATTGCCACATTAAAGCCTATGACTAGGCCACATGGTGGCCATCCATTGGCCCACTTGTTTTCCAAGTCATCTGCCTGCATGTTAGTTGCTGACTGTACCTGTTGACTGGATGCCACTTGTCACATTGTCATTAGGCCATGTGGAATATACTGGGTGGTGCCACATGGCGTCACCTGGGGGTGCCATGTGCCACATTTTCATTGGCCCGTTTGGTGGCCCAAAATTCCAAATAATCATGCCATGTGGCATGCTATCATTGGGCTACGTCAACATGTTGATGCCACTGCCACTGTTCCTTCCATGTCACGTACAACCTGCCATGTGGCTGTACGGATTTCCCTGTCACCTACTATGTCCTGTACGACTTGCCACGTGGTTGTACGGACTGCCACATGACACTTTCTCATTGGTACACATGTCGACCCGAAAATGCCAAAAATGCATGACATGTGGCAGTCTCTTGTGCTTCCACATCATCATGTTGTCGACATTCTGATGTCATCACGACATGTGTCACTCTATGACTATGCCAAATAATCTGTATGGATGTTGACATCATCGGGACGGTTGTTGACATCAGCAGTACAAATGCTGACTCATCCTTGCTGATTGGGCTAGGTTGACCAAAACTTTGACTGCGAGTATCTTTCGATCAATAACTTCATTTGACGAACCGTTTGCGATGTTGGAAATCTTGTGACACGCTCTTCGCAATGGTGCCCATTTTTATGAGTTTTGAGGACTTAAAAAATTTTCCCTTTTTCATTTTCAAGGCCATTCTAAGCCTCTTAGGACACTTCTAAGACTTTTGGGATGTTCCCTAGATCCTCCTGGATCATTCAACCATTCTAGATTCAACTTGAAGGGATTGGGTGGTTTTTCCTAGGTAGGGGCGACTTCTAACAAAACAAGGTTATGGTATAAGTCCCATCTCGAGGCTACCTATTGTAGTATAGGAGAAAGTATGAGAAGGTTTCCAGTAGGTCCTTACACAAAGAATTACACACTACAACATTATATATAAGAACACATACACATATAGAAGAACATACACAAGTGGGGGAGAACCTTCAATAAATTTGATTATATATATGTCCAAAACCACATTTGTCTTTCCATTACATGATAATATATATATATGTGTGTGATATACAGTTACCAGTTAGTTACATTCATTAACTGTTCGTTCGGTCGACGCTAACTGTCTGTTTAACCGACTTCCTAACTGACTATTGTAGTCGACTTAGATAGTTGACTGAAGGGTCTAGTCGGTGAGGCCGACTAGCCTCTACAACATCTCCCCCCTCCTCAATTCCTTTCTCGTCCCAAGAAAGAGTGGAGTGTGAAAAAATACAAAAATATTTCTACTATGTCCTCTTTGAGGCTATTACAAAAAGAGAACAAGAGAGAGAAAAAATAAGAAGAAGAAAATAGAGGATGTTGATGTCGGGTCTCGCTGTGATTTGTCTACTTCATAGTTTTCATGATGGCTTCACTAATTGCTCGTTTTTATCCCGAGGGGCATCCCACTCATGCATTCTTACACCAGATGGTAGGGGTGCTACTAGAAAATGACAAATTCCAACTTTCTCGAGGAAATTAGTTTCCTCCTTCCATTGGTCGTTCTCTAATCCCCATGCTATAAAATTATGCCATTGTCAAAACCAATCTATTTCTTTGATTCACAACCTATGAACGTTCTGCATTCGTACTTGCAATTTTTGTGTGCCTACTTTGTGAAAGATTTCCTTTTTTCTTGGTTTGACTAGGGAATATATTACTTGTCCCCTCATTTTAGGCATATTTATAATTTATTGCTTATCAAGTGTGAATTTCTGAAGTTTTATAATTGGGTATGTCGCTTCAACTATGGGGATCTTCTTTCTTTAATGTTCCAGCGTAAATAACAATGATGTGAATTCATACACTTCGTCCATATATAGAAGTGGGAATTGCGGTGGGAAATTTAATTTATCCATTGGTGACATTAAATCGCATGCCTAGATTATAGCATCGAATTCATGCGAAAATATGTTTGCATCATCCATGATATGGTGGTCGATCTTCTTATGTTGTTCATTAATTGCATCTTCATGGTGGCCAGCTGTTTCCATGGGATTAATTTTTTGATCTTGGGAAGTGCACTCAGCTTGGTCATTTCTGAGTTGTTTCTCGTGGTCGAGTCGGTTCTTCCCATCGGTTGGATTTCTTCGATTGTGGTATCTGACTATGTTGGTTTCTTCTTTCCTGTCGATTCAACTAATACTTGGTCTTTTAAAAACATGCATGTATTTCTTGGGATGTTCTTGGTTACTTGAATTAATTTTTGCATGCTCAATTGATTGATATTTGTCCCACTTGCTTGTTCTTCGAAATTCGCATTTGTAAGTTTCCTGATCAACCAGATGGTGCATTGTTCTTTCGCTGAATCCACTAGTACACTTGTTTAGAAAATCGTACAGGTCTTGATGAGGAATTGAATTTGTTCTTTCCTTTTGCATTTCTTCTCTATTTTCTGGCTGGAGGCTTTGTTCTCTTCTCTTTTTTGCATGAATGAATTCCTTGATGGTTTGTAATGATTGTATATCTTGCATTTGGTGAACATTTGTTCTGTACCTAGCTATGGTAACCGACTTATTAGTTTATTTATTTATTTTTTTCTTAATCTTACTTAGGTTCTCTTTTTGTTTGATTTTTCCCTTTTTCTTCCTTTGTTTAGGACTTGATTTTTTTTAAAAGATTTTGATTTCTTTTGCAGCTGTTTGCAAAAGTGCCTCATCTGATATAAATTTGAAGTCTTTAATAAAGTTACTCTTAATTACATTCTAGTCGAATGTATGACCAGATGCTTCTTCGATCTTATACCATTTATGTGGTATGTAGGATAATGTATTCGGAAACATGTGTGATCATACTTGTTCATCATGGTATCCAACATTTTTACATTCCTTCTCACATTGTTGAATGCGATCCACTGGGTTAAACCCAGGTTTGAATGTCGGTATATCTAGGTTTGTCGATAATTTTCTCCCCCCAAATATTTCTACAGAGTATAGAGTGGAATTGTTCCATGTCTGTAGTCGAGGTACATGTGTTTCCCACCATCGGGTGGCTTTGAATTCTCCCCCGATCTTCGACCGACTTGGACACTTCGTCAGCATGCACCAACAGAGGGTTCATTTCACTAAACCATAGGGGTTTCCTTTCTTTTATATGATTCAGAATGAGTTTTGATGTTTTATTTAACTTTATTTCTTCCATAATAGGTACAACTTGTACTGAGAAGCATGATTTGGATCTTGTTATTGATATGGCTTCTATCGACCAACATTATTTCACTCAGGATTCACAATTCTCCTTTTTCCAGTTGTACAATTTTGTATTAGAATTTTGTCTTATTGATAATGGGGATCCAACTATGTTTCACCTTCACTGTTCGACTCAACATTATCTCTTTACTCATTTATTACTTGATATAGTCGTCGGGATTCATGAGCTTCATCCCATGTCTCAACCCAAGGTTTTCCTTCCTTTGGATCCAATGGGATTATGATTTTTCTTCCACTTCCTTTCAATTTAATCCTATCTCTTTCAAGGGAGATCATAACTCGCATGTTTCTTCCCCAAGGTATACCGACTAATGTGAGGTAGGAAATAATGCCTTCGACCAAATTGATTACTTCAAAATTGACTCTTGTCAGGATTTCCATTATATATGTTATTACACTTTTAAGGGTACCAATTGATTCAATGAACCTTTGATCTGCTAGCTTTAGGAAATTCATGGTTGGTTGAAGCGATAGTTTTCCAAGTCTAATCCATGTTTCCCTTGGGAGTATGTTTACTTGAGATCCAAAATCAATTATGACTTCCTTGATCATATGTTCGTCAATTTCAAGGTCAACTTGTGAGTTGAAGTCGATTGTATTCCTTTCTTGAGACAGCTAGCACAAAATTTTAATAGATCTTTGGTCTTCTTTATATTCTCTTAGAATACTTAGTAGGTCAATTAGATGGATCAACGATTTCTTTTCCTTTAACAGCTGCAGAAATTTGTCTAACACCATATCAGAAATGTGTGTATTCCCTCCCTTGTTCACTTTATCTTGGTCGATGTTGTTGAATAATTTCATCGCTTCCTGCATAAGTTTGTCTTGTTGATCTGGATTGGGGTATATATGTTGATGTATCCTTTGTAGACTTGATAGGTCTGGATACATGTCTTCACTGGCTCCTGAATGTGTTACTACATGAAGGTTCTTTGAATTCATAATCTCTTGTTTTGGCACTTTGTACAAGAGATTTACATTTCTTTATTTCATGAATTTTTCTAGTACAATCGGATAGTCTTCTAGGGAATTATATCCTACACCACAAATGTTATAGAACTTGAGGTCAATTCTGTCTTTGATTGGGAAGTCTGGGCCGATATGATCGTCTTTCCAAAAATTAAAGCAATATTAACATCCTCTACTGTGTCCTCTACCAAAATTTCCTCTTACTCTGCCTCAACCTTGATAACCACCTCGACCTCTTCCTCTATATTCGTTTCCATTTTCTTGGTAGACATGTTGGTAAACCACCTATGTATGATATACTGAGTGAATGTTCGGTCTATTTTTTTCGTTCATTCAACATTCCTGAGTGTAATGGTTGTTCTCTTTGCATATATGGAACCACTTGGTCCATGAATTCTTTATATTGTGCGGGCAATCTCTTGTTGCGTGATTTTTCGAGGCTTCAAAAATATCACAATATGTTTCAATATGGATGTGTCTAACTGTTGGCTCCAATGCATCACTGAATTTGCAGTAATATTTTGTGTGTCCCCCGCTTAAGCAACTGGTACACCAGAGTTCATTGTGTGTGATTGCCATGTTTTTTATTGATTGTTGAAGCTATGTGAGTTTGTCTTCCATTATTTTTTTAGCGATAGTTGAGCATAAAGAGACTTCATCATCCATTTTGATCCATTGTATTCGCACATCTAAAAGTCATACATCCATAGGGGAATTCTAATCTTTTGTAGTAGTCCTGCTACATATCATTGTATCAACAAATTTTCATCGATTGTGTAAGGGGTTTTTCTTAATAAATATTTAATCCTCTTATCGTATTCTCAGACTGTTTCACCCGGATTGTGCTTGATTTATTTTAGTTTTTGTGCTACCAAGTGACTATTGTCTTAGGTTTTGAAGAACTTGAGGAATTTTTTCTTTATATCTTCCTTCGAGCATTGTTGATTGTTTGTATACTTCATAAACCAAGTAAGAGCTCTGGCTCAAAGGGTGGCACCAAATTGTTCCATTTGTTTGTCCTCATTAGTTATATCGGCTGTGTCCCAAAATTTCTTATGGAGAAACCAATGCCTCTTAGGGTATTCATCACCTTCATAAATCGAGATATATTTAGACCCATATTTAGTTTCTGAGGTTTCTTCGAAAATGGAACTATTTTAATAGTGTATGTTGAGCTTGACTGAGATGTCATATTACTTTCTTGATTTAGGTTTTGGGTTTCTGACTCGACTAATTAAATTGCTAACTGTTCTCATTCTTTGCTTGGGATTTGAGCATATGTTTGACAAGTGTTTCCTAAATACTCGATGAATCATCCTCTACATGGTTGTTACAATTTTTTTTCACTATCTGTTGAATTGAAATCTTCTAAAATTAGATTCGACAGGGGGGTGACATCTGTGAGATATCTTACATGAAGAAGTATATCTTATGGTCGATTTTCATTGTTTTATTGTGCTTCAATTAACACAGTATATCTTATTTGACTAGTATTATCAATTTTACCCCACACCTGTTGTGATTATGTATCTATGTGAAATATTTGTCAGAGGAAGTCTGCAATACATGGGATAAGACTTCTTATAGGATAAAGTCAAATTACGGGTCCCGAATCTTCGATATCCATGTGGACTTGTTCATTGGCTTCTTGGGAACCATCGACTGCCACACTCAATTGCAATCTTCCACTTGTCCCAAGAGTCATCAAGGTGTTGTCAAGGGATTCTCCAACGAACAGTCGTTCCTAGGTAGGTTTTCTATGAGATTTTCGGAGATCCATATGATTATGAAACTCTTCTCATTTTTTTTTCCTTTTATCTCGCTCTATTTTTTGAATATTCGTTGAAGTCTTATGGATTTGCAACAAATGAAATAATTTCTCATTTGAATTAGTTATCTTTCTCTCAAATTATGGCATTTTTGACTTGGGTGTGGTTCGACTTCAGTTCAATTTTGTCTTTAACTTTGACTTCAACTTATCTCATCCCACATATCATCCATCCCCCGACATCGACCCGACTTACTTGTGGTTGATGGTTTCCATTGTCATTTTTTGTACGCTCATTTCTTTAAAAAGTAATCCAAATATTCTCTAGTATCTTTGTAGTTAGATTCCAAGAATGCTTCCCACTCTTCTATTCTCTTCTTCCAATTGGAGTTTGGAGGAGGATTTTTCAAAGGGGGTCGGTACTCAACATTGTCGTCGGCTCCTTTTTCTAAGAGGAATTTATGCAGTAGGGAAGGGACGATGCAAAGAAATCCATCGTGCAATTCCATACAGAATTTTTTCTTGATGGTTTGGACTGAATCTCTATCTTCGACTGCTTGATTTTCGATGTAATCTTCCACAATCCTCTCGACCCACTCGTTTAAGTTTTTTCTTCCTCTTTTTATGATTTTGTGCATCAACTCCTCATCGGAAGTGGGTCTGTGTATTAGGTTGATTGAGATATGAGAATAATTCTTTTGGAATGGCTTCCAAAAAT
Source organism: Picea sitchensis (assembly GCA_010110895.2). Lineage (NCBI taxonomy): Eukaryota > Viridiplantae > Streptophyta > Pinopsida > Pinales > Pinaceae > Picea > Picea sitchensis. The sequence goes on from SNQJ01S0060551.1 coordinate 34,722, forward strand.
AATTCGTGAATTTCTGAGAAGAATTGAGCACGTGATTTAGTGAGCGTTAGTCGATTTTTTCTTGCATAATTCTTGATGTAATTGATATTTTTATGCTCCCACCATTTGCGTATGTCTTCCAAAATTAGCATCTATGTGTGTTTTTGTTATGCATGCCCTAGTTCATAACTATCGACAATGGAACCAATGTTGTAGTCTAGTATAAAGTATAAGAAGGTTGCCAACAGGTCCTTACAAAGAGAATTACACACTACAACATTATATATAAGAACACATAGACACATATAATAACATACACAAGTGGGGGAGAACCATCAATAGATTTTATTATATATTTCTAAAACCACCTATGTCTTTCCATTACATGATAATGTATATATATGTGTTATAGACAGTTGCCAATCAGTTACATTCCTTAACTGTTTGGTCAGTTGACGTTAACTGTCTATTCGACCGACTTCCTAACCGACTATTGTTGTCGACTGGGCTAGTCTACTGGCGGGTCTAGTCGGTGGGGATGACTAGCCCCTACAACACTACCTATAGTCTTACTCGAAGAAATTCATCTAGAAATCCTTCTAATATTAAAAATAGAATAATTCTCTTGGATATTTTGTCTTTCCATGTTCTCTTATTTCTCCAAGTGGGAGTTATTTTTGTTGGTTCAATGTCCAGCGGGCCCTCTTCTTCTAGATTTCTTATAAAATATCTCAAAAGACAATTCATGTGAGTAGTAGGTCCCCAAATTTATGAGTATACTAATGTAACTTTAGGTCTCCCTTATCACCACAAGGCCATTCTAAACACATTCCATATTGAATACTATATCCCAACACTCCACTCTATTAAAGTAGGGGCCATAAACATCTAGGACAAATACTTCTTTCCCCGTATCCATTGAGAATAAGGCTACCCCTAGACTTGTAGGAAAGGCCCAAGAGTTAGATAGGGTATATGAAGACTGCTTCCATCTATTTGTATTCCCACCAGATTTCTCAATAGCATCAATGTAACTGAAATCCCACCCGATCATATATTTTGACAATTCCTGAATTAAGTTTTCCCTATCCATCATTGTCTCATGATGGAGAATAATAAATGGTTTTAATGTCCTTATGAGCCTCCTAATGGAGACTTTCTTTGAGGGATTTCATAACCCTAAAAAATTGAGGGCCAAGAAGATCATTTAATCCCCTCATAATGAGAATATTCTCTAAGATCCCTAATTATATATAATTGTTTCCCACTTATAATATGATGTTTTTTTCTATTCCATGGACATATAGGACTTTCTCCCTCTTTGTGTGCTTCTAATTTTTATCATCAAGGAAACATAACCACCCCGCCACCTTCCCAAAGAAGTATAGGATTTCTTTTCTTATGTTTTGAAGGTTATATTTTGGAGATTCTAGTTGTATAGTGTCCCGTGAGGATCCCTTAGGGTCAGATTCCAATTTAGGTTTTTTAGGAGTCCCCACCCGGGTTTATTCTTCTACTAGGGAATTTTCAATTATGGGTAAAGGGGTAAGGTAGAGGACACAAGTTTCTTAATTCCTGAGGTTTTGGATAGAAATTCAATAATAGACTCCAATCCTGTATTTTCTTGCTCTAACCCCCATGTTCCAAAAACCAAATTTTATGAAGATTTCCTTTTATAAGGGGAAGATGATTGTGGGGTCTTACCCAAGAGAGGGTTGTGATCCTTGTTGTCACTGATAACATCCAAGATCTATTCCTTGTGGGGACTTGATGTCGAAGGTAACCTTTCTGAATCTAATATCTTGTTTAAGCATCCTTCTCAGTGCCTCTTTTCAATTATAACGTTTACCTTCAAATGTGGTGAGGGGATTCTATGAATTCCACTTCCTTAGAGCCCATACCTTCATCTATGAAGGGTAATTATAGTGTGTCCCGTGAGGATCCCTTAGGGTCGATTCCAATTTAGGGTTTTTTAGGAGTCCCCAACTGCTTATTCTTCTACTAGGAATTTTCACTATGGGTAGGGTAGAGGACACAAGTTTCTTAATTCCTGAGGTTTTGGATAGAAATTCAATAATAGACTCCAATCCTGTATTTTCTTGCTCTAACCCCCATGTTCCAAAAAAAACCAATTTTTTTAAGATTTCCTTTTATAAGGGGAAGATGATTGTGGGGTCTTACCCAAGAGAGGGTTGTGATCCTTGTTGTCACTGATAACATCCAAGATCTATTCCTTGTGGGGACTTGATGTCGAAGGCAACCTTTCTGGATCTAATATCTTGTTTAAGCATCCTTCTCAGTGCCTCTTTTCAATTATAACGTTTACCTTCAAATGTGGTGAGGGGATTCTATGAATTCCACTTCCTTAGAGCCCATACCTTCATCTATGAAGGGTAATTATAGTTCACTGCTAAATTCCCATAGATATGACATCGACCAAATATGAATGGTATACCTTCATAATCAAGATTTAAATGATAATTATATTTTCCTATTTGAATAACCAATTTCTCTGTCATTCCTTTGTTGATTTCTAGTCCCACTAGTATTTTGACCATCCCAAGATATCCAGTTTCCTTAAAAGATAAACAAACTTCATAACAAGAACCAAGGGAGTTTCCTATTTCTACTAATACATCCTCCGACCATAAAACAAGAGGTAGACAAGGTATTCAAACCCATACTACAAGTATGTCCACTTGAGTCATTCTAGCATCAAAGTCAGCAGGCCACTTTTTTAGCAAAATAGTTTGGGAACCCCCTTTCCACCTCTTATGTAGTAATTTATTTATTTCTCTAGCTGAATTAAAAACCTATACCAACCATCCCTTTCCCAAGGTCATTATGCAGGGTGCATAACCCACCAAATGTTCAAAATTTAACTTCACCTAGTCCTTTAAACACTCATTGGACATATTCCTTCCTAAAAAATGAATTACAACTTTTTCTTCCAATTCCATTACATTATTTAACCTATTTTTGGAACTCAAATTTATACTTATTGGATTAGCCATTTTCTTGATGCATTTCCTCCTTTTTATTTTATGTTCTCCTTCTAGCAAGGGTTTCCCTAGGTTCCATGCTTCCACATTAGTCAAGCCACTCATTAGGTTAAGATCCAATTTCTTTCCAACAAACTTGGTCTCCTATAAATCAATATCATTTGTGGCTAAGTTGTAATTCAAAATTTTCACAAAGAATAGGTGAGAGAATAAATATTCCATCGTCTTCATTCACTTTCTTAATGTCCCCATCACTGTTAATTCTAGAGACAACTTGTTAGATATCTACTAGATCAAAATCCTCATTCACCATTGGTGGGATAAAAAATGCATCATTAAATCCTCTAATATTCTCTCCACCTATGTCTAACACCCTCACCTCCATCCACAATCCACTTTGGATTCCTGCAGTGACTAAGCCTTGAGCCACCTCTCCCAAAATTTCCAGTGTGTCCTCCTCCAGAGGAAGTGACACCTTTGATATCCTCTTCTCTATCCCATTTAGAATTCTGTGTAGACTGAATCATGGTGTTGTCTAGATTGGTTTACCTTTTGCAAGGTTAGTATAGTAATCAATTCTTTCCTCCTCCATCCTCACCAGTAATGGCTTGACCACTTATCCCCAATCCTTATCAACCATATTCAATACTTTTATAACCCATCACTTGTGAAAAACCTATATGTTCCTACAGTGTTTCCATCCCTACATGAAACCTAGATGCACATGTGGTTTCTATATGAATCTGCAGTGTGGAAAACCTATGCTCACGTCTTCAATATTATTAGACCAATCTTCCAAGGAATTGAACCTAGATACACCTGATATATTCATGGGCCCACCAACTTGGCACAACCAATAAAACTAGTGTCAATGTTGACCATCCTATTAACCTAAATAAATAAATAAAAGAGATCATTCCCTTGAAAGCGTGCCTGCGAGCGAGAATTTCTCTCTCTCTCTCTCTCTCTCTCTCTCTCTCTCTCTCTCTCTCTATATATATATATATATATATATATCTTAGATATATATGCAATCACTCAACCTATGGCCATGTTTGGCCTTAATTAATTTTACGATTAAAAAAAATCTTTGTAGGCTATTTCATTGTGAATAAATTTGGATTTTATAATACTTGTAGACTATAATTATATGTAGGAAATAGTGATAAATAAATTATCCATAAGCACATTAATAACACAAATATTTTACCTTGGAAATCCACTTGTAAAAACCAACAAGAAATTCCTTTATTTGGTTCTTTATATCCTTCAAAATTATTACAATTGGAAACTATACACTCTCTACCAAATATTTCATGTATTGTTAATCCTTGGATATGATTCACTGATAGAATATTAGCTATAATATAATCTCCATTTCCTATGGATAGGCTCATACCCTCCTCTTTCTCCTTAGGCTTCACATCCTTGGACTTCTTCTATATAATTTTTCACCATTAATGTCCCAAGATTTCAATTTTGGGCGCTATAGAAGTTCAACCAATTCTTGAGAAAATTCCCCTTTCTTTTATTAGTTATGCCTTTTATTGCTTTCTTTCATCTGTTTCTTTCTACCTACTCTATTAAGCTACATCCTTCATTTGTCTTGCAAACCCCTTGAATTTTGCCACCAAAACACATCCAATGTAATTACTTCTTGTAATGGATTTTAGCACTATGTTTCTTATCTAAAGGTTACATTTGTGAATATGGATTCCATGTGGCATATTTGTACTCATTGGGATATACATGTATTTCCAACCTATGTGGACACATTATCTATTAGGTAGGACAAGGTATTCTCTATCTCAGACTCTTCTTTTCAATTCTTTTTGCAGGAAAAGGTCCTCTCTTTAATCGTGCAGAGGTATGGTTGTGGATGCTTGCAAGTCACAAGGATTTACTTAGTAAAAAAAAATTAAAAACGTGTGTCCGTGGACTTATAAAACTTACCCCTACTTTTAGGATTTACTACATACTCCTATTTTTTCTCTAGCAACCTACTAGTAAATTGATTTGTAATTGTTAATAACCCCTTATTGAAAATTTACCATTTTTGAAAATTTACTCTCCATGTGTTCAAATATCTGCATAACCCAATATTTGTTGATTGTAGAGTAGGATTCACTCCACCTTTCCCACACCACCACATGCCTTTACATTGTGTCGCCACGTAGACTTTTCCTTATTCTGTTTTCTATCATCCTTTTCCTTAGTCTTTGTTCTTGATGTGGAGCATGGATCTATCAAATTCTTTCTGATTTGTCCATAAGTGCATGTAACAAAATTTTTCACATGCATAAAACTTTTTAAGGAATGAAAACAAGGCTTTGGTGAAGGATTTAAGACCATTGATCTTGCAATTTGATCATTAAACTTTAACATAAAAAATTCAATAAAACAAACTGTTTCTTTGTCAATGGTCCATTTCAAAGCACACCCCCATAGGAGGATTTTGGTTTCCAAAATATCAACAATGGTGAGTATGGAGGCAAACGGTCTCCACTTTTTTCTCCAAGTCCACTACTCTATCAAATATAAAAGCAACTTGCTTCTGGAATTTCTTAATTAGTTTTCCTATATGACCATGTTTTTCTTCCACCAAGGAGATTTTGTTTCTCCCCTTATATGCTTAGATGACGTAGGCCTTACCACTTTTGGCCAAGTGATATTTTTTTTTCTTTCCTCTTGGTATGTAAAGTACCATGAATATTCCACTAGAACATTTCATCACAACATATTTTACTATATTCTATAATATTTTATTATGTAGTTTTTGACTTTAGATTTCAGATTTAAAATTACCAGACAAATGAACATAATACTAAAATTATCTAAAACTAAAATGAAAGAAGATAAGAGATAACACAATATGTACCCTCAAAAAATTGAATACGAGAAAAAAACATCCAGAAGGTGAGGCCTATACCTTGCTCTTTTCTTCTTATTTATTGTTACAACAAAATTTTCCCCACCCCATGCGACTTGCTTGGATGGCCTTTCCATTTCCCTATGCTGACTTGAAGTACTCTTTTTTACCTTCCAGAGCCAAAAAAACACATTTTCCCACATATACGTGCCCTATCAGTTAGCCAACAAGCGTATACGCAGTTTGCTCCACTACAACCCACTTTCACTGGGTTTGGTGCTCAAAATTAAAAATTATGTTGAGTTTCGATGTTGTGTCATGAGACCCATGATCCTTGACCTTCCACATACTAGAAACGCCCCAAATCGTCCCTTCAGTTCCATTTGAAGGCTATAAATTGAGCCATATCCAAGCCTTGTAAAAGAGAGAATTCAAATTTGAGAGAAAATATACTATGGAGAAATTTCACTTCATGTTGAGTTTGCATCCCTTTATCCTTGAAAGTCTGAACTCATTGTTCAACCCAAAAGCTCTTCATTCTTTGTGATGGAGAACCTCATTATCTCCTTTATATGAGCTTTCCTTTTCTGGATGATTGAAGTGTTGGAGGCCCAACTGAAGGGACTTAGTTTCTCGGTTCCTAGATGTGTCATTACATAAGCTTGTCACCTATATACTTATGTTGATTATTTTAATAGAAATAATATTTTCTCATCTAATTGACATCTTGCAAATATTTGAATTATTATTCCATGGGCGTATTTGTCATGTATGTTAATGGATTATGATAATCTATATGCTAACATTATATATTATCACCGTATGCTTGTGTATATTGGTTGTTGAGGACAATTTGCAGGTATAAAGCTTTGAGTTGCGTACTCAACGATGGTCTTCATCGAATGTCTGGACGAGGTAGGATCTTGGCCTTGTCTTGTTAGTATTTTATATAACATACTTGGGATTAGAGTTGATTTCTACGTGTCATTCAATCTATTGTGGTTTACCCCATGCCATAGAGATATTTTCCTCATAACCAAATTGGTGACCATACTAGGGATTGATCTTCTATTTTGGAGTTTGGAGTGTTTTTCTCCTTGAGTTGATCTTTGTTAGCCTGAGTTTCCTTATCGCCTGATTTCTTGAAAGCCTATTTTTACTTTGCATCTGAGTTTCTTAGATTAATCCTTGACTTGGCAATTTTTTACTATATATACGTGATTTTTCCCTTGATAGACATGTACATATACGAGTTTTCCTTCTGTGGGGCGCGTACATACATGATTTTTTCTCAAAATGTCGCGTACATTAGCTCTTTAGGCTTACTAGCTGAGTTTGGTGTTCGCTGGGTGAGTTTGGTTGGTTGTTGAGTATTCTTGGGTCTTTGTCCTAATTGTTAAGTGCTTATAATGTGATAGGAAACCTTCTTATTGTTGAATTTTTGGGCGATATTCTTTCTTATCATATTTTTCATTGCTTGTCCTT
>SNQJ01S0060551.1:42066-71892 GCA_010110895.2 Picea sitchensis
TCACGACCCGTCATGGCCCCCTATCCCCACCAAGCTTCCTCCAGACATTCCAAAATTTGAAGGAAAGACTGGCGAGGATTTGGGTGATCATGTTACTAATTTTCATCTTGGGTTCTCATCCAACTCCCTTAATGATGATTCTATTCATTTGAGACTCTTTCAATGCACCCTCACGGGGTTTTCCATGAAGTGGTACATTGAGCTACCAGGGGGAACATATGGAAAATTTAATCAAATGATTTTGGTCTTTCTCAACCACTTTCAGTTGTCGGTTCGTTACAATGCCAACATAGAACTTTTTTCGGCCTTTCTCCAAGATAAGGCCACACATATCTCGGACCATATCCAAGAGTGGCGTAGATGGATTAGGTTTATTAAAGCCTACAATCCTCCATAGTTTCTATTGGAGTGGTTCCTTAAGTCCTTACTGCCTTATATTTCAAAGGATGTTTCTACATCCAGAGTAACATCTGAGGAAGAAGCTATTTTCAAATCCCAGCAACTCGACCTCATATATGGTCAGTCTGGGATGTTGTATGAAATTCTTCTTGATGCGTCGTGGTAGAATTATGAACCTAGACAAAATCCTGGGCCTCATGTCGATGAAATCGTAGGATATGAAAATGTTAAGTCTATAGACTTGGTGACAAACCAATTGAAGGATTTGTTTCTAAGACAACCTGTAGCAAGACAAGGTTTGGATTTTTCCTCCACTCCCACTCAATCGATGGATGTGCATTATGTATAGTCGTCGACCAACCCAAATGGTAACCAACAACCAGAAGAGAATAAAAGGAAAGGACGAGGTAATAATCGTAAGGGTGGGAAAAATAATAACAAAGCCAAGGATGACACTAACAATGATAGATCGAATAATAATGTTGGTGAGGGAAATAAAGAAAAATGGAAGGTGAAGTTTCCTTGTAAAATAAACACTTCTTGCAATGCTAAAAATGATGAAGGAATATGCATCCAAAGATAACAAACAAGGAATGCAATGCATCAAGGACTAGCTGCTCTTAAATTCCCTGGAAGGTAGGGACTGGTTGCTTTGTAGCTTCTTCTTGTTCTTTAATCAAAACACTAGTGGATTTGTTGCTTATGACTTTCTCTTTGCCAAGTAGATGATGTCTTTAATCAATATTGTTTTTAATTTCTTATTACTCCTTGTCACACTAGAGACTCTAATTTTTTTTTCGAAGTTATGGTGCTTTGAGTAATATCAGAGTTTATAGTTTTTTTTTCAAAGTTATGATGTGTTGAATTCATATTAGGTATATTATTTTTCAAAAGGTTCATTAATTTTATTTTATTTTTAAATTAAAAATTAAAAAATAAAAAATAAAAATTATAGTTTTATTTTTTATTGGTTTAGAAAATAATAATGAGATTTAATATTTTGATGGAAGGTTAGATATTTTAAGTATTTATTAGAGTTAAAAAAATTGTTTTAAAAAAATAAATTGAAAATTAAACTATTAATACAATGAATCCATTTATTAATGAGTATAACATATCTTATTAAATATTTATTAATTGGTTTGACATAAAAGTCAAATCATATCTATCTTGACATTACCTTTCTACACCATTTTCCCCCCTTTTCACTGTTATCCCTACATCCTCACCAATATCCATTAATATTCAAACATATAATAACCTATAACTTACATCCTCACCAATATCCATTAATCTTCAAACATATAATAACCTCGAACTTCCATAACTCCATCATATTTGTTTCCTATGACATGTCTAGTTTCTCATATAAATGGATCCAAAGCACTATGAAATTACCAAAGTAAGTTGTAGCACAATTCTAAATATTCTAAGACAATATATATTCTAGAGCATTTGAAGTGAGAGATAGATATTGCATCAATTTAATTGATGTTATACCATTGAGATTTGGAGATGGATCTACTAGGAAAGAGTTGTTTCATATGGAGCATCAAGATCTCAAGCATCTATATCCATATGTTGGTGAGCGTTTGAAGCTATATCTATCTAAGAATGGAGCATTTGAAGCTTCATCTATAATAAGAAACCAAGACCACTTCATGAATTATAGCAGCTAACATGAGATACTAGTGCTTCTTGAGCATAAGCTTCTTTTAGTGGTGCTTTTAGTATATTTAATGATAAGTTTACCTTTTATTTACAAATATGATCTTATGCTACACTGATCCAGATTTATGAGCGGAACGAAATGAAAACACATATCTATAATATTAACATAGAGATACAGTGAATAGTAACAGATATACAGTAAAACTTGACTTCTATTAAATAAGAAATATGTTGAAACTGTAACAATGTAGACTGAGACAAGCTTGCTAGAATGGTGGCAACTTATCTCTGAGAAGAGATATGACAACTACCCTCATTCACAAGAAGATGAGTACAATGAGGATCCAAAGGCCTTTTTTACATCAAACATGAATTCCAAAACCATAGAAATCCAAAAACCTAACCATAGGAGATGAAGCGCCAAAATTCATGTGGGCCCCATTGGGGTAAGTTGGTACATCAACCTCTCGAGGTTGTAAATTTTTCATATGATATCCATTTTAGGCACACAATAGCTCGTTCGAAAGGTCTATCCAAGAACTACACATTATTTCATCACAATATAAATTCGTCTACAGTGTGACTATGGTGGGCCCAAAAAACGTTTTTTAGGGCCTCAAAAGTTTAGGACCTGAAAGCTAGAAAAAAAAACTTCCAAGATAAAAAAAAATAACTGCCAAGATGAAAGGTTGTATGTGAGCCAACTAGAAGAGGTGGGTGGCCATCGATATCCACCTAGATCAATCCTCCCTCCTTAGGAATCAATGGTCTCCATTGTGTTGGGTTCCCCCATCAAATGAGGAAACTTCTGCTAAATTTGGCCCCAGATGAGCCACTTGCCTTGGTGCAGGAGTTGCCTTGCTTTGACAACCCGATAAACCTAAAGCTTTTGTTTGCGAGTTCTGTTGACCTATGTGTCCACGATATGATCAGTGGGTTCTTGTTCCATGCAGTTATGGTTGAGCTCTGTTGGTGTCAACTATTATGCGATCTTTGAGGTGTCCAATAAGGGTGGAAAGTATGGTCAAAGAAGGTCCAAATTAAACATTTGGTGCAAGCCAAGGAAGGGGGAAATGTTGAGCTCAAAATCATTGTCACCCACAACCTTGGTGATGGTATAAGGTGCATAACATAGTGAACGAAGCTTTTGATGGGGTCCTGTAAGGTGTTCCTTATGCAAGTGCAACCAAAGTACTTTATCTCCCACCTAAAACTTGTGTGGCACCCGATGTTGATCATGGCGTTATTTGTACTTGGAATTGGACTTCTCCAAAATATATTGAACCTGTTGGCAGATGTGTTGGATTCATTCAATGAACCAGGTGGATTTGTTGGCTTCGTTTTTTTCATGTAATAATTCTTCCTGTGTGGAAGCAAGGGGTAGTGCAACATCCATGGGACCCAACGGTTGAAATCCAAACCCCACATGAAAGGGGTTGTGGTTGGTTGAGCTATGTATGGCTCTATTGTAGCTGTGTTGAACATAGGGAAGACTCTCATCCCATGTGTGTGGATTCTTGGAATTGTACATGCACAAAATATGCACGATGATCATGTTGATGATCTTAGTTTGGCCGTCCATTTGGGGGAGGAAGGCCATGGATTCGGTGATCTTGGTTTCTAGCCGTGACCATAGGCTCAACTAGAATGTGTTGAGGAACTAGATGTCCTGATTGGAGATGATGTTTATTGGTATCCAAAAATGTACCCGCACTCGTTCGAAGAATATCTTGGCAATGGCCTCTACTGTGATACTCTTCTTGCAAGTGACTAGATTCGCCATCTTGGAAAATCGATCAACAACCATGAAAACAAAGTCATTTCCCTACTTGGTTGAAGGAAGGCTCAACATGTAGTCCATCGAGATGGATTCCTAGGGCCTACAAGAGTAGGAAAAGGAGTGTGCATGCCTTGTTTCTTAATGGTTGATTTGGAAATGGCAGATGCCATGCAAGACCTGATATACTTGTTGAAATCCTGTCACAGTTTAGGCCAATAGAAATGTTGCTGCAACACTACCACTATCTTCTCTATGCCGAAGTGTCTTGCCACCAGACTGTAGTGAGCTTCCCAAATCAGCTTCGCTCGCTCACCTGATGGAATGTAGAGATGGCTCAGATGACACAACACCCCATCCTATAGATGAAAATCAATGACAGTTGTGTTTTTTCCCAGCATCTGGTATGTAGTGGCAAATTCAGGATCTCGCTTGTATAGTTGGGGCCATTCAAAGGTCTCATGTTTGCAAGAGTGTAGCACTGTGGTTAGTGCGACAACTCGAGGTCGGCTGAGGCAGCTATCAATGTGGTTGATGTTTCTTATATTATACTTGATGTTGATATGGAACTACTGCAAGTATGTGGACCACTTCTGATGGTGGTCATTCTGCAATTTTCCTTGTGTTTGCATGGACTTCATTATATTTTCCTTCCTAAGAATGCAATTCCTCCACTGGAGGTAGGCTTGTACAATGGAGTACATTTATTTTTCCTAATTGGGGTACTTGCAGACAATATCTGATAGCGTATCACTGTGATAGGCCACGGGATGTCCATGTTGAGTCATAAATGTTCCCACAATAGAGTTTGAAGCATCTATCTCAATCTCAAAAGGTTGGTGCAGGTCGGATAATGATAGCACCGGGGTTGAGCACAAGCGCTTCTTGAAATCATCGAATTCTTTCTATTGTGACTGGACCCAGACGAATTTTTCCTTCCCACCACCCCTGGTCACTTGGCTAAGGTCCCATGCAATGTGGGAGAATCACAACACGAACCTGCGATAGAAATTGGCAAGGCCTTGTTGACCAAAATTTGGTCATCTATATTTTGTCACTCTTGGATTAATAAACAAAAATGATATTTGAAGATGAATATTTTTTAAATTTTATATTCTCATTTCATACCCATCGGTATTAGCTTCGCCATGCATTTCGCGGAATCAAAATCTGAGTCTCCATGACCAAGATACGCATGGTTTTGTCCAGAAGTCCAATGGAGGTATTACAAGAAGAAATATGAAAATTGTTCTAAGTGACATGTTCTCTCCTCCCCTTTCCCTTCACCTCTACTCATTCTATCATTTAATACTTAGTCATTTTTTCCATTGTATTATTACTTCCATATTCCCATTACCATTTTCCACACTAAACCATTTTTCCTTATTCCTTTCCACGTTCACATTCATTTCCCTTTTCCTTTATTTTCCCATTTCTTTTTATTTTCCTTTCCATTTTCATTATCCCATTTTTCCATTTCTTTCCTTTTCCCTTTTTTATTTTCCCAAAATTTTTATTTCCCATATAATTCTTTTTATTTTCCATAATTCTTTCCATATTTCCTGTGATCCATTATATAAGCCACCTTCATAATGCACACAACTATTTTTACTACTCTTTATTATGCCACTCCTCCAACACTTAGCTAAATATATGAGTTACCATGGGTTCATGGGTTGGTGAGGGTTCATAATATTATTTCATATGTTATTTGCAAGTCCTGATTCTAAAGACACCCACAAACCCGTCATATTATTTTTAATAATATTTTTCTTATCCTAAGTTCTATGAGGAACATCTCCAAGTGACACATGGCATGATTTTATTGGATTACATATGGAAGATTCTTATTGGTATATTTTTGGCCTACCGAGTGATGACATGTGACAACATTTGATTGGGTGACTCATCATTGTTGACCCTGAATATTGGTGGTTGACTGGGCATGCAAAATTATTATTATATTCAACAATTTTCCAAGGGTCGAATCCTCCAAGCTCTGTAATCTTCTCTCTTCTTTATTTCTTGTCAAGTGTATGTTACACTTAACATTATATACCACTAAGACTCTTTTATTTTCGTACATGTGGAATAAAAATAATGAAGAAATGTTGAAATTCAACAAAGGAGGTCGAAATTAAATCAAGGGAAAACATTTACCAATCAAACTTGATCGACGATGGTTGAGTCACGATCTTACAAAGGCTATATCTTGAGCTCCCGACCTCTGTTTGCAACAAAATTTATACCGATGTAAAGATATTTCGATGTAGAAGAAGGTGTTATAGGTTTCAAGTTCTGAAAGTTGATGCATTTCTCTCATAAATTAAAATATCATTCAACTTCATTTTAATGGGCCTGCATGACAACTTAACTTCACGAGCTCCTATCTTGAGATCTGGGCGATGGATTTGCAAAAAAAAAATATCGTTGGAAATTTGAGACGATGAAGAGCACATCAAAAATGATTTAGATGGTTAAAAAGTTGGTTTTCACTTCCATAAAATTAAATTATAGTTGTCTTATTTTAATGGGAAATTAATTAAATTGTGAAAATAAAAGATTATTTATAAACTTCTATTAAAAAAGAAAAGGGACCCATTTCCAATATACTTATATTAATGATGTGAATTCATTACTGAGGCATTAATTAAAGGGAATGTTTCAAAAACAAACTCGTATAGGAATTTCAAGAGAGGAAGAAAACCCTAACTAATCAGGTAGTTATAAAATATCTTCTTAAACAGAGAAGAGAGGCTTCATCAAAGGTCCAAGAATCAGTATTGTCAAAGGGGTAGGGCAGGAGATCAGAGGAAGAAGAAGGTACACCCATGGATACACAATCAAGATTCTGATCAAAATAAAGAAATCTCCATATTTTCCATTTTTTTTTTATATATTCTTCTACACCACTTCTCATAGTTTTATGCTCGAATCTCAGAGTTGGGCACAAGGTTGTGTTGTTGAGTGTTTTTCTTATATTCTTCTAAGATATTTTCTTATATGATCCTGGAGTATTTGCAGCCACATTCATGGATGTCAAATATTTTGTAATGAAGAACGCCTTTCATGAATAAAACTCCACAAATAATTGCTTCAGGGTTGATCTTGACTGTATCTTGTAACTTTGAGTCTTAAGTATGAGGTATTTGAGGTTGATCTATAAAATTATCTTTTGATCTTGATTGCAGTACTCTGTTAAAATTATTTGAGATGATCAAATCATTCTCTCCTATGAAGAATATATGGATGCATTCATATATTATTAAGAAGATTGTGTGTGATGTTGATCATAATTTAATTATGATGTTGAAGCCCTCCTTCAATCTTTTCTTATTGCAAAAAGACTTATGTTTCTCATAAATATTGTATTTAGGTTATTAAAGAACCATTTTATTTCATAATCTCAAGCAATAAATATTTAGGGTTTGTTGCCTAGCACTCTCCTAATCTAATATATCACAGATATATGTTTTAGCCCAAGGGGAGTACCACCTCTTTAAAAGCGAAGGGGGACTAATGTCCTCGTGAGGTTGTCATTTTGGTCCTAATGGATTCAAGCGTCAATAGGCCTAAGAAACTTTGAAGATCGGTGAGTGTAGTCAATGTTGGTCAGTCATGGATGACCTGGATCTTGGTTGGATCGACATGCGCCCCATTCTCATCAACAATGTATCCTAGGTACTGGACCCTGTTCATGTTGAAGGAGTGTTTTTCCAAATTTGCATAGAGATTATGTTGTCCCAGGGTGTGCAGAACCTATTGAATGTGTTGCAAGTGTTCCACCCAGTTCTTGTTGAAGATGAGGATGTCATCCAAATACACCACCACAAAATAATTGGTGAAAGGTCGCAAGATATTGTCCATCATCCTCATGAAATTTGTTGGAGAATTTGTTAAGCCAAAGGGCATGACCAACCATTAAAAAATATATTCTTTAGACTTGAAGGTTGTCTTCCATACATTATCCTTCTCTATTGGGACTTGGTGGTAGACGAACTTCAGATCAATCTTACTGAAGTATTTGGCCTCCTTGAGCTAGTCAAGGAGATTGTCAATTCGGGGAATTGGGTACCAGTTCCTGAATGTGATTTTATTTAGGTCCGGGTAATCAATGCAGAGTCGCCAAGACCCATATTTATTATACACAAGCACGATGAGGCTTCCACAAGGTGATCAGATTGGGTGGATGTGCCCTTTTTCGAGCAACTCTTGAATTTGTCACTTGATTTCCTCATTTTCTGGCAGAGAGTGGTGACAGACTGGCCCATTGGGTAGTGGTGTGCCAAGGGTCAGATCGATTGAGTGCTTGACCTGACAGTGCAGAGGTACCCCATTGGGTGAGGAGAATATGTCTTTTTATTCTTCCACAAACTTATTTTACAGGTGAATCCTCCTGCGGACAAACGGATTCCCTCTTGGTATCTAGACCCCTAAAACCAAGACAGAAAGGGTGATATCATTGGTCACTGACATCCTTTTAGATCTAATTAAGCTAATGAATGAAAAGGAAGAAGAAAATTGTACCGTTTCAAATGGCGTTTTTCCTCGCAAAGTCCAAGTTGAGCTTCAATCCCAAGCTCCTCGATAGGTCCAGTAGAACAAACAAAGATACAACAAACTTCCTATTCTACTGAGATTAGCTCAAATACAGATCTATCTACTAGAGACAAGTTCATGTGGAACAAACATAAACTTGAAATAAATAGGCCAAGCATGTATGTATATTAATGAGAACAAATGAAGAGTACTTACAATCCTCTGATGAAGTTGCAACAGCTTCTTCCATCTCTCCTTGTCCAATCCCTTTTCTCAAGTAATCTACAATGATTATGCTTCAATGGAATCTCACTTATGGGATCATAAGTTTGGTGTAATTATCAATCTCCATCTCTTGTATGTTGCCTATGAGATCATAAGTTTCATACTTCCAATCTTTTCATGTCTCAATACCACTTATATGATCATAAGTTTGGTATCTCTATCTCTTGTGTGTTTCACCATGAGAAGGCCTCCTTATATAAGCTTTGATAGGCCCAACCACTTGAGATATATTTGGGATAAGTTGAGTATTCCTCTCCTTTAGTTGTGGATCTTCCCTAAGATCATGCCTTGAACTCATATTCGAATCCAACCAACTTCATAGATTGAGGGGATTCTTCCCTGTTTTAGCTCAACAAACCAAAAATTCGCTCAGAAAGGTAGCGCTCCCCCAAAAGGGTGCACAGAGAATTCCAACACTCCCCCAAAGAGGCCCAGGGAGCGCTAGCACTTCCTGACAGTGGGTAGGGGAGTGTTGCCCTCCAAAATCCATTTTTGAGTGGTTTTTTCAGTGGCAAAAGGCTTGTACTCCTTATCAAGTGATTTCTCTTCTTCAATGCCAGTATTTGAGGTGTCTTAAGTGTCCTCATGATGTTGTTAGAGGAATGACATAGGCAATATGGCAATATGATGTTTGCGACACTTGTGGACAAGATGCGACACTTACAACACTTGTAATGACAACACTTGTGGCACTATTGAAGTGAGTAATTTTGAGGTGTAACACCTTATCCACTTGCTTCTACTGCATGGAGAGGCATGTCGCAGAGTCCATGGATGTGGTTGTAACCTTTCGCTCACTTTGAGTGTGAAGCATGAAGAAAACAACTTTACCAGTCTGAGAGACGACTTTCCTACATTTTTTGGCAGAGATCAAGGAAATGACAGTAGATGTGACTACCTCTGGTATCATGTATAATTTCCTATCTAAAGTAATAATAACACTATGAGGCTTAGACTCATATACAACATGATGTTTCCATAAATAAGGTTGGCCCAAAAGAACATCACAAACTTCAAGAGGGGTGACATCACACAATACCTCATCTTTGAAGGGATTGATGCCACGGGTCATGTGACACTATTGGCTGATGCAGAGATCACTCCCTTGGCAGAGCCATATGATGGTGTACAACTACATGTGTAGTGATTTTGGTAGGTCTAACCACTTGGAAACCTCTACTGAGATGAGATTCTTATGGATACCCCTATCAAGGATGAAGTGCAGTGGAGTACCCTTCACCCACATATGTAAATGAAAGAGGCACTCACCTTCCTCCAGCTCATCAGGTTCGTCGAGCTGGACCTTGGTGGTGGTAGAAACGATGGCACTAGGTTCTGCATCAATGATCTGTCTCCCTTTTTGTGGTTCTTACTCGAAGTTGGATCCTACATCTGATTAAGAGGTTTTCACCTCATCCACCAATGACTACTTTGAGAGGAATTCAGTGGTGTTATGCTAGGGGCTCTTATGGAACTCGCACCATTTCCCAGTGTCTTTCTTTGTCTTCCCATTTTCCTTCTTTGTTTGTGGTTTGGACTAGTTTTCATGAGGTTGTCCATCCTTGCTCTTTTGTTTGTTTTGTGGTTTGGGGCCACTTTTTCCCTGATTCTGTTGTGAGGGGTTTGCAGACCCAAACTGTCGTGTATTTCATTTAAGCTTCTGCTCGATTTTGATAGCATAACGATAGGCCACACCCAAGGAAAAAATGTCCAAAAACTACATTTATGTCTGGATGTATATATGCAGACCGTCGTGGTACTTGAGCACCGGATGTTACTCAGAGTCTTTAAAACCCATCTTGGTGCGCAAGGTATGGAAGACATTGGTGAACTTTGGCACTCTTTGGTCCCTTTCTGTAGTATTCCAGATATAAAATAGTATGGAGAACATAAATATTTTAACTAGAAATTGCATAACAACAATGATATAACCATAACAATACCATAATAATACCAGAATAGCATAAGAAAGAGAACCTTGATTAATGATAGCAACTTTAACTTGCCTCTTCAAGGGGGAAACCTCCAACAGAGAAGATCTCTATTACAATAATATCCAAAACAAAACTTCTCATACCCTCTACTCCTATTTATACTAAATTTGTCTATCCAAAAGAACAATCTAGAGGAAGATCCTTCTAGAAGAAGAAGATTCTATTAGGTCTTCTTACATTTGACTTATTCTTCCTTATTGTTAGGCCTTATTAATATTGGCCTTTATAACATAGAAATATATTATTCTACCTACGTGAGGATTTAGGTGGGTTAGGTCACTAACATGTCCTCCCCCTTAAAAGAAGCCTTGTCCTTAAGGCTTGAGATGAGGAAATTGTTGCAAAAATGTAGTTGGTTCCCAAGTGGCATCTGCTGGAGTTGTATCTTTCCATTGGACTAACACTTCCTTAATGGTGCGTTGATGCAAACGATGCTCATGTTGGTACAAAATTTGTTGTGGCTACAACCAGATGGAGCCTTCTTCATCCAACTTGGGAAGGTTGGTTTGAGTTTGGCACTTAATTCCAATCACCTTCTTTAAGCTGGAGACATGAAAAACATGATGGAGCTTAGAATGATTGGGAAAAGCTAATTGATAGGCCACTTTTCCCACACACTTGAGAATGGTATAAGGACCATAAAATTTGGGCGCCAGTTTCTGACAATGGTCAGCCTTGAGGGAAGTTTGCTTATAAGGTTGCAGTCAAAGAAACACCTGGTATCCTTCAGCAAATTGACATTCTGAGTGACCTTGATATTCTTGTTTCTTCATGCGATTCTAGGCCATGACCAAATTCTCTTTGAGGGTACAGAGAATATCCTCTTGATCTATAAGCGTTTGGTCAACCACCTGGACCTTCGAGACACCTGGAAGGTATGAGAGAACTGAAGGTAGTTTTTTTCCATATACTTCTTCAAAAGGAGTCATGTGGGTAGTTGTATGGTAAGAAGTGTTTTACCACCATTCAGCTAGTGGTAACCATTGAGCCCACTGATTTTTCCTTTCCAATGCAAAACACCTCAAATATGTTTCCAAACACTTGTTGATGAATTCAGTTTGACCATTAGTCTGGGGATGATAAGTTGTGTTGATATGCAATTGGGTGCCCTGTAGCCTGAACAGTTCTTGCCAAAAATTGTTGGTGAAAGTGGGGTCTCGATCAGAAACAATAGAATGAGGCATGCCATGAAGCTTGAAGGCCTGATCCATGAAAAGTTGAGCCACGATGGAGGCAATAAATGGGTGTTGAAGAGAACATAAATGAGCATACTTGGAAAGACGATCAACGAACACCATGATGATTGATTTATTGCCCGATTTAGGTAAGCCCGCAATAAAATCCATAGAGATATCCCTCCAAATAGCAGGTGGAATCGGAAGCAGTTGTAGTGTGCCAAGAGATTTGACTGTTTCACCCTTGTTGCATTGACAAACATCACATTCTGCCACAAAATTGCAAATGTCCTGTTTCATACCATCCCAGAAAAAAGAACGCTTGGCTCAGTCATAGGTTTCGGTAAACCATGAGTGCCCAGTTGTGGGTGTAACATGAAGCTCGAAAAGTACCCTGGATTTAAGTTGTGATTGTTTACTTAAATAAAAATGGGCTTTGTAACAAAGATCATCATTGTGCCAAGAGTACCCTGGGGAAACTAGAGAATTGGCCTACAATTGTTGGATCAAATGCTAAATTTTTGGATCTTGTAGCCATTCCTGGCGAACAGCTTGGAGCCAATCTGGTACAATGAAGGAGAGGGAAAAAAGGGACCCTTCATCTTCATATTTTCTTGAAAGTGCATCATCAACCACATTGTCTTTTTCTTTCTTGTAAATGATCTCATAATCATATCCAAAGAGCTTAGTCACCCATTTTTTTTTCTCCTGGGAGGAAGGGCGTTGTTCCATAAAATACTTGAGGCTTCGATGATCTGTCTTAATTTGGAAGCGTTTGCCCAATAGATAAGGGCACCAAAGATCCACTGCATGCAGAATAACCAACATTTCCTTTGCATAGATTGATTTTCCTAAATGTCGCTCTGACAATTGTTTGTTGGTAAACGCCAAAACCCAACCATCTTGCATAAGCACTGCTCCAATTCCACTCCTACAAGCATCACATTCCAGGACAAAGGTCTATGTGAAATCAGGAAGGGCCAGGACAGGAGTGGTGCACACGGTCACCTTCAAGTTTTGAAAGGACTAATCAGCTACGGGAGTCCAAGTGAAAGAATTATTTTTAAGGAGAGCAGTGAGAGGTGCCACAATATTTCCATAACTCTTAACAAACTTGCAATAATAGTCTGTTAAACCCAGAAATCCACGCAATCTTTTGAGAGTCTTTGGGTGAGGCCAATCCTGCATAGCTTCAATATTTTTATGGTCCACTCTGACATTTGCCTTGCCAACAATATGACCCAAGTACTCAACTTCCGAGGATCCAAAAGCACATTTAGATTGCTTGAGGAAAATTTGGTGATGAGAGAGTAGATTCAGAACTCTATCCACGTGAGAAAGATGGGTTGTCTAGGTTTTAATATAGATGAGGATGTCATCAAAGAAAACTAAGACAAAATGATGAAGAAAAGGATGGAAGACATGATTCATGAGGGTTTGGAAAGTGGAGGGAGCATTACACAAGCCAAAGGGCATGACCAAAACCTCATAGTGGCCCTCATGAGTTAGAAATGAAGTCTTAGGAATGTTTGTCTCGTTCATACGTATCTAGTGGTAGCCAGGACGAAGTTCAAGTTTAGTAAAGAATTGGGAACCACTCAATTCATCCAAGAGGTCATCAATGACAAGAATGGAAAATTTGTCTTTGATGGTGAGTTTGTTGAGGGTGCAGAAGTTAGGACACATGCGCAAATATCCTTCTTTATTAAGGACCATGACCACAGGAGAAGAGTAGGGGATCCTACTAGGACGAATAACACCTGCGGTGAGAAATTCTTGAACAATTTTCTCAATTTCATTTTTCTTGCAAAAGGGATGACGATAGGGACGCATATTAGGAGGGAGGTTGTCTGGGACAAGGGGAATGGAATGATCATGAACACCACGTGAAGAAGGAAGTCCCCGGGGAGTGGAAAAAACAACTTGATGTTTGGAGATGATGGATTGGAGGTCCTACGACACAGAGGGTGCCTCAGTGGATTGAATGGCATGGAGTTGTGCAATAATGCCACAATGAGATTTTTTTAGTATATTTTCCATGCAATGAGAACTAATGATCTCTTGGGAACTGGCGTTGATGCCTTGGAACTTATATTGTTGGCCCTCTCGGTTGAATTGCATGGTTAATTCCTTAAAATCCATGAGAATGGGACCCAGATTCCTTCTCCATTTTGCACCCAACACAATGTCACAACCACGCATGTCGATAGAAAACATATGATATTTCATGTGGTATTGACCAATTTGGAGACACACATTTTCACAATGCCCCCCACATTACATGGACCCACCATTGGCAATCATGATTTGAAAATTATTGACAGCATGAATATAACAATTAGTTTCTTGGGCAATGCGGTGATGAATACAATAATGGGTGCTTCCACTGTCAACAAGGATGATGACCTTCTGATTCTTAATGTAACCAATTAGCTTGAGGGTTTGGGGAGCAGAGAACCCAATGAGAGAATTCAGGGAAATGACTGGTTTGACTTCGAGAGGGACAAAGGGTGGGGTCATGTCAGTGGGTTCAGGTGACTCAGCCACTGGGGGGAGCTTGAAAACGTCTTCCGAACATCCTTGGAGATGTCCATAAAAATATTTTTTTCCTTACACTTGTGCCCAAAAAAATATTTGTCATCACAATTATAACAAACACCTTTGAGTTGGCATTCAACCATTTATGCCCTGGTCAATTTTTGGATCTTTAGTGGAGTAGAAGGAGGAGTGGGAGTGACTAGTTTAGGGCGAGGAATAAAGAAGGTTTTTCGAGTTTGTGAAGAGACAACTTGTTGTGCTTCCTTATCTCATTTATTAGCTTCCACCCAACTCTGAGGTCGATCCATGAGGACATGGGCACGAATCTCATCCTTGAGGCCACGGATAAAACATTCTTGAAAAAAAGCATCAGAAATTCCCTCTGTAAAGAAATCCAATCGCTCAAAAGTGGCTATAAAGTCTTCCACTATGCTAGATTGTTTCAACTTTGTCAAACGGCATAAATGATTGGTGTCASTGTCAAAGAATTCATAAAKCTCTGCTACAAATTGTGTCCAAGCCACATACCATTGGCGGGCATTTTTTCTCCATTGCCACCATTGCCAATGTTCTTGATCTAGATGGAGAACACCATACCGGAGTTTGGACAACTCATCTATAATACCATACAAAGAGAAATAATGTTTCATTTGAGTTACCCAGCCAGTGGGATCCGAGCCATAAAATTTKTTCACATCCACACATGGAAGGCGTASGTCACACTGAAAGTGATGGGGCTGAAAAGTATGGGAATTAGCGGAAGTTTCACCTTCGGAGTGCAAAGGTGGGTTAGAGGATGGAAGATCTGCAGGGATATTAAGCTTGGTCCRGATCATTGTAGTGAAGGATGCAAGTTGGGTAGCGAAGGATGCAAGTTGGATAGCGAGGTCCTGTTTGATGGTTTCCATTTTGGCGTCGATGGAGGAATGCATGTTTTTATTGATGGTAGAAAAATTGGCACTAAGTTTACTCACTTCTTGTTGGGTCTTTGTGAAATTGGAGTACAAGGAATTGAAGCGAGCTTCCAAGTCTTGCCTACGGGTGTGGGCCATGATGAAGAGGGAAAACAAAAAGGAACGGGTGGGACCACATAGAAAATGGGTTATGGGTAAAGTGTATCACGACGATCAGGGTGATGATGGGAATCCAATGGGGTAAGGCCCAAATAAGGGTGTTGGAAGGGGGTCGGGTCCATGGGAAAATATTTGCTGAAAAATGATAGGTATGATTGTGATAAGGGCGAAGAGAAGAATCCAACAGGATAGGGCTTGAATAATGTGCCAACATGAGTTATACTCCGATCTGAAGAATACTGTAGTGGTGAAATGCCCAAATTATTAACAGGAAGAAATGTGTAGTAATTTCGCAACCCAAATGCAAGAGGCACAGTTGCGCGGCAATAGATCTTGTTTGTTCTGTTTTTGTTTTCATCCCAAGGGTTAGGGTATGTAGGGTGTCTACAGACAAGGGTTTTCCTTGTGCTATAGCTCTCTGATATACGTGCGGGGTCCAACAGTAGTACTCGACCCTATATCTCAGGGCACCAACTAAAGAGGCTAGACCGTGCCCTTAGCCGTACTACCTGACTACCCAGGTACTAGAGAGTATCTTCCCGAGTGTTGTTATAGGTGGCACTATAAGAGTTATGCAACCGATCGGTTTAACTATGGAGGGCTTCAAGAGATCTAGGTTGATCTGTATACAGGTGTTGTCTGATGCGCTACCATTCGAAGGGGTACCAACAGGGGTTACAAGGGTGGACAACAGATGTGCGCTTAAGTACCACTTGTATTTCCTGCGTGTATGAATCCCCGACCATGGGTTTATGCGTGTAATGATAGATATATGTAGCTTTAAGATGTTGGAATACATATCTACCCTGAAAAAAATTAACCCACAATGTTTTCCCAAGGAAAGTGATTTGATACCACTTGTAGTATTCCAGATATAAAATAGCATTAAGAACATAAATATTTTAGCTAGAAATGGCAGAACAACAATGATATAACTAGAATAATACCATAATAACAAGAAAAAGCACCTCTAATAATGATATAAATGTTCACTCGCCTCTTCGAGGGGGCAACCTCCATCATAGCAGAGATATATTACAATAATATCCAATACAAAACTTCTCATACCCTCTACTCCTATTTATATTAAATCTGTCTATCCATAAGAACAATCTAGATGAAGATCATTCTAGAAGCGGAAGCTTCTATTAGGTCTTATTACATTTGACTTATTCTTCCTTATTACTAGGCCTTATTAATATTGGCCTTTATTACATGGAAATATATTATTCTACCCACGTGAGGGGTTAGGGAGGTTAGGTCCCTAACACTTTCCTGCCATAGTTTGGTCCATATTGTATATAAGTCGTCATAACTTCCAATAGGTTAGTATTGTTCCTTAATAGCATCCCTGAAGGAAATCCAAGTGGGTGAACCTACAAATAATGTAGATCCCTTTGTTTCCTTTTGCTCACAGAAAGTATCCCACCAATATTTGACATGTGGGACGTCCTTGAGGAGCGCAAATGTAATCTTTTCTCTATTGGAAAAGTTGTGGACAAAAAAATAGCCTTCTAGAATGTTTAACCATTTTTCTACAACATCCACATCTATTTGACCTTCAAATATAGGAATATCAAAGTTGATTTGTACCTTGAAGGGGGTGGTGCCTCCACTTGAGGTAGATGCATCACCTGTTAGTAGTCGTCCAAGGATTTGCGCAAAGTTATCCATCATCTCGTTCCTTTGTCATGAGAGGGCTTCCTCAAGAAACAATTTAAAGGGATCTTTTACCCCATCGTCTCTTTTTTCTTCCCCCATGGGCAACCATTGGGTTCGACGAGGCCAATCTTGCAAAGGATCAATTGGTTTGAGTCCCAACTGATTATACCTTGATATCGTTGGGGACATGCACAAAGAAACAAATGAAGAGAAGACCACTCTGATACCACTGATTCAGATTTATGAGAGGAACGAAATGAAAATACAAATATATAATATTAACACAGAGATACAATAAATAATAACAGAGATACAGTAAAACTTGACTTCTATTAAATAAGAAATATGTTGAAATTGTAACAATGTATACTGAAACAAGCTTGCTAGAATGGTGGCAGCTTATCTCTGAGAAGAGATGTGACAGCTACGCTCATTCGCAAGAATATGAGTAAAATGAGGCTCCAAAGGCCTTTTTTACATAAAACATGAATGCCAAAACCATAGACATCCAAAACTCTAACCCTAGGAGATGAAGCGCCAAAAGTCATGTGGGCCCCGTTGGGGTAAGTTGGTACATCAACTTCACGAGGTCGTAACTTTTTCATACGATCTTCGTTTTAGGCACACAATATCCCATTGGAAAGGTCTATCCGAGGACTACACATTATGTCGTCACACCTTGACATAGCACGATGTGACTACAGTGGGCCCAAAAAACATTGTTTAGGGCCTAAAAACAACCTCGGATGTTTAGGACCCAGAAAGCTAGAAAAAAAAAACACCAAGATAAAAAAAAACGTAACTGCCAAGATTAAAGGATGTATGTGAGCCAACTATAATAGGTGGGTGGCCATCAATAACCTGGATCATACAAAAATACATGGTGTTCCCCTAAAAGTAGTAAATTTCTTTCTTCCTTACCATACCAAAATGCATTGGACAAGGAGTGCTTCCAACAACCAAATATCTCAGTCCTTTCATTTGAGTCATTGGCAAGGGAATACTTGGATGAAGTGACCTTGGTATGGAATTAAATAGTAGGTGTAAAAGGATGCTCACAGGAATTAAATAGTAGGTGTAAAAGGATGCTCACATAGAGCACCTTACCTAAACCTGAGCTCACTTAGGTCCTAGATTTCTTCCCTTTAACTTCCTTTACCTAATCTAGCTTTGCTTTTGAGGGTATGGGTTATAATAGTGGTGGGCATTGTGAACAATAATGATTTGATTGTGGATGCAAAATCAATTCCTTTCCCATTATTTATCCCACCAATAAACTAATACCTTTGAACCTTGCCAAAGAAAACAACATCAACTTGAACTATTGGTTAAATAACAACTTATCAACCCAGGAACTAGCATGAGTCATGGTTGACACTGAGATAGTGGGAGAAAACCCCATATCTATTCATCCATTTTCCCCATTTGATTCTAGGGAATGCATGCCCATTGTATAAGGAACCAGAGTTTGAGAATGTAAATTAAAATCCAAAACCCTTTTTTTATTTATTTTCTACAACTTGTTAATCTAGTCGATGCACACATCATATAATGAAGTTATGGGTGTAGATACTACCCGAATCGCATAACATTCAATCATGTGTTGAAGCCTAAGCACCTAAAAAGTATACTATAGCTATTAGGCTTAGCATAGAGGTCATTTTGGAGCAACAAAAATGAAAACTTGATATCGTCCCATAATCTTTGGCTTGAAATCCCCCACCAATTGGAGCAGGTATCATATTTTCATCACTAATAGGAATATGTGTTGCATTTTGTCCACCAATTGGAGCAAGTGTTGCGTTTTATCACTACCAATAAGGATATGTGTTGCATTTTCTTCACCAGTTGGATCATGTGTTGCACTTTCACCACCCACTTGCACACATGTCGAATTTTCACCACCATTTAGAGAAAGTATTGTAATTTCAAGGCGAATTGCAACACTTGTTGCATTTTCATGGCCAATTGGAGCATTTTCTCATGCACCATATAAGCATTTATAGCAAAGGAATATGCAGTAGTAATGACAGTTGTTTTCCATTATTTTTGACATTGGACTCCTACTCATTACCTTATATTTCCTCATAAGAAATATTTTTTGATATTATTCTTCTAGATAAATAAACATTACAAGGAACATATACCAAACATGTCAATGTTAATAGGGCATCTCCTACATCAGACATGTGTAAATTTTCCAATTATAGTTAGTTCTTGGGATTGTTGGGTTAAACTTGACTCGATGAAAGAGTAAATGAGTAGGTCAATAGTGGTGGTTTTTGGGCCCATGGTTTTGGTAGCTTGTGGATTGCATCTAATGAATCCTTTAAGTAGGCTTAGGACACTCCATTGTAAATGGCTTAGAGGTGAGGGGTGAAGGCTCACATGGTTGGATTTGGTCAAGGGAACAAATATGTCTTTGGATGTTTTTTTTCTCGTTAGGGTTTTCCATGGTAAATCATGTGTCAATGATGCATGCATGATTTGTTTTTTTGTTGTTGTTGGTTCATTATTTCTCTCGCGGGTTTTTCGTATTCCTAACAGAGATCGTACACCAGTGCTTTATGTCATAGCATTTATAGAGTATTATTTCTTTATTTGACAAGTATGGTTGTTGTTATTGTTTCAATGACCTAAACATAAGGGATATGGTATGTATACCTTCGTAGACTTTACCAGTCAAATCATTGGGCGAAGGAGATCTCATACACCAATTTGGTGTTTGGCTTGGTCGTGACCTTAAAAATAGATTATTATTATTATTAATATAACAATAAGAAAATGCAATGACTAGATACTATGCAACTTCCCCTTGTTTTACTAAATCCTTGTACCTGTGAGTTAGCTTATATCGTATTTTGTTGATTAGTTTGAAACCCCATATCCTCATCTTGCCAATGCTTACAACATGAAATTTTACATTTGTATAGTCATGTACAAATAAATATTGATATTATTTTAATATGTTTGAAATTTCAGTCATTCCTTTTCATTCTAGTAGTCTCCAATCGAGGTCATCTTTGGTTGACCATTGGCTAAAATGATAGAACCTTTCATCTTTGGTTGACCATCAACTAAAATGTTAAAATCTTTTATTTTAATCTCTACATAAATCCAAATGACATGTTCACTATTGTCAATCAACCTCTCCCATTTTTATGTAGTGATTGGGAATTCCATTTATTCTATATTTTCATTCGTACGTGCTTTATCTTCCTCTTCTCCATCCTTATAACTCTATAAAAACAATTTTAATAGTCTTTTTATTTACGTATGGTTTTGCTTCGTGGAATAGGTGATGGTATATTTGTTTCATCTTTAACTTTCACCTTTCATTTCTCTTTTGGGCATTAAACTTGGCTCGACCTTCCATATATTTCTTTATCTTCTCCACTATTAACATAAGATGCAATCTTTCATTTAGGAAGAAAAACCACTAATAAAGTTATTGTTTAATAATCTCCAATACCATGTCTCACCTTTGGATCCTTCAATCTTAGTACCAAATTGTTATCTACAAAATATGATCTAAATATGATCTTTACTCTGGATATCTTCATTTATAAATGCAACTTTTAGTGATTATTGGAAATTTTCCATAGATTAATCTTTGTAGTTAATATATTTTTTTTGTGAAGTAGCAAGTTATTGATCTTTACTATGGATATCTTCATTTATAAATGCATTTTTTTTTTTAGTGATTATTGGAAATTTTCATGGGATTAATCTTTGTAGTTAATAGATTTTTCTCAAATATTTTTGTGAAGTAGCAAGTTATTGTTGACCAAGTTTAGAGTCTATAAGTAGATGTATTTCACCATTGAGGTTTATTCTATGAAAGTCTTTACCAACAATTGGAGGCTTGTCGTAAGTGTCAATAATATTTGTTATTTAATTTAAATGAATTAAAGATGATTGGTTCTCTATAACCCTTATAGGCAAGAAGCATGTTCGATCAACATAGATAAAGATTAGAAATTTGCCTAATCTAATTATCTTAAATCCTTAATAAAACTTTAATATAAAATTAAAACTTTAATATAAAATTAAGTTACGACATGTCTTTTTTTTTTTGACATTTCATAGTTTTCTAATTTCCAACTGAACATATCTGTATAATAACCCTCAATGACAAACAATGGTATCTTTAACTCCAACTTTACGAGCAGGTTCATACTTCATGTTGAGTGTGGATTGAAATCCAAATTCTATTAAAACCTATGTAATAACCCTCAATGACAAACAATGGTATCTTTAACTCCAACTTTACGAGCAGGTTCATACTTCATGTTGAGTGTGGATTGGAATCCAAATTCTATTAAAACCTATGCTTAATAATACCTTCTAACTTTATGATCTATCTCTGAGTCATCATCCTTGACTAACTCTCCTGTCTTTATTCAAAATTTAAAAATGTTTTCTCAATAATATTTTGAGAATTAATACTTGTGTTCTTTTACTTTATATAATTTTCTTTATCTTTCAAAACATTCATTTTTATAATTGGATGCCCTATTAACACATTTACTTTTACTTTTAATTAATACCTTAAATCATGATAAGGTAATTGTTAATGAAATGGTTGCCAAAATATTTTAAAAAATCTTATCACGTTTGTCTCTTAATGGGAAGTTAAAGCTAAAGTTGTCATATTTGTAAAATATATAACATAATAATTTCTAGTCCGTGCCTCGACCACCTCCTCGTTCTTTACGCATTCCTCTATAATTATCCCCTCTATCATTTTGTTTATGATTTTTTTTAAGGTCAATTCATTATCATAAATGTCTCACGGATCCCTTCTATCATTTTGTTTATGATTTTTTTAAGGTCAATTCATTATCATAAATTTCTCGCGGAGTACGATGTATTTTACAAAGCATTTTACCTTTACCTTTTGTTCCATTTGGAATTTCGATGTAAATTGAATTCTATCTTCGTTTATTTCAAATTATTATTATTATTTGTTAATATTTCCTATGTTTTATGTTTTTAAATCATGCACACATAACACGATTCTAACATGAGGTGAGATTCATGCAATGAACCATGAGAATAACAACTCCATTTCATCAGTTAGAGATTTGACTTAGCAAGTCCTTAAATACTTGATCATAGATCATAGATACTAAGGGACTCCTATGTATATTATTTGATAGTATATGATGACATTTGATTTTTCTCTTATTTAACTTGATATTATATAATGGCATTTGATTTTTTCCTTATTTAACTCCTATTTGAAAAGTAATATTAATTTCCATTTAGTTGGTTGGATAAATTGTTTCAACAAACTATGTGTAGGTAAGTCTTTTTCATTCTTGATTTTGATGATTTTAATATTTCAAATTAGATGGAAACTAATTTCATAAAATTTTGGATTCAAGTATTATTTTTTCATCTCTATCATTTTTTATACTTTTAATTATGAATCAGGTTGAGTAAATGTATCATGAACTTATTAGTAATTTTATCATTACTATCTGATTTTTTCCAACTCTAATTTTATCATTACTATCTAATTTTCTCCAACTCTAATTTTATCATTACTATCTAATTTTCTCCAACTCACTATTGTTCATGTTTTGTTTTTGGAAAAAAGTAAAAACAATTTCTTTACTCTTAGTTAGAGTTTATTTTGTTATCATGCATATTGGCAATAAATATTCGGTATATGTTTTTTAGGGTTGTTGGAAATATTATTATCATTGATGTCAAAGACATCAAGAGACTACAGATGTTCAAGATAAAGATTGCAAGATGGAGATTGTTGGAAGTATTGTTTTTGGATTTTTTATGCTTAGTTTAGATACCCTATCTTTGAAGGAATTGTTACTCTAAATGCGTAGCTCAAATGGGAGTATAGGTTATACGGTTGGAAAGATTATCTTGATAAATTTTCAGTGGTGTATGACATTCACTCTAACTCCTTAGGAGTGAGGAGATATGAATTTTTCTATCAAACAACTCAGCTAGAAAGTTCAGGTCGACCCAACAAGTCTTTACATGTCAACCCTAAAAGTGAGCACAAAAACACTATAAATACAGGATATATGTGCACATTTGAAGAGCATCCAAGCAAGAATATCAAGTCTCGAGTGTGCAAGAGAAGTTGGAGAGTATTCTTGGGGTCTAAAGGTGCAATAGGAGTTTTCTTGGAGTTTTAAGGGTGTGTTGTGAAGGATTGAGGTCCATGATGTTGCAAAATGTGTTTTTTTGAGGTTGTGATGTTGCGGTATGGAATTATATTACGAGAATGATGCTACAAGGTTCATTATGGCATGAAGTCTAAATCTAACTAGGGTTTGAAACTATGTCTGGTGTTTGAAGCAAAGAGAGGCGTTGGAACATGAAATTTAAGGGTATGATGATGTTATGAAATACATGAAGTATGAAGCATGCAGGTGAATTCAGAAGTACTCTGTGTATGGAGATATTAGGTTGGTGCCTATACAGATCTTACTAAGTTGGTGCTCAGTTGAGGAGATTAGTGTCTCTAGTAGGTTGGTGCCTACATAATATCTTGTTGAGTTGGTGCTCAACTAAGGAGATTGGTGTTTCCAGTAGGTTTCCTACAAGATTTGTAATAGTAGGTTGGTGCCTACAAACATTTATAAAGATAAGTTTTTGCGGTTTTCTCCCGTAAGGGTTTCCACGTTAAATTTTGTGCATTGTGGTTTGAGTTTAGATGTGCTGATGGATGATTGATGAATGGTTAAATAAAATAAAAATTATCTTATATTGATTCACTCCCCCTCTTAGTATAATCATAAGTTAAACAATTCATATCTAAGAAGGTTTCTTCAGATACAATCTAATCGATGGAAGGTAGATCTTGAGAGCACATATGGATAGTCAAGAAGGTTTCTACACAAATAGGTTTCTATTGTTTGACATGACAAACTATGCATTTTGGAGTATAAGGATGTGAACCTATATAATGATGCTTGGGTTTGATATTTGGAAATCAATTGTGACTAGGTATACATCCCCAAAAAATCCACCAACATATGACGTGGGGAAGAAGGATAGTGAACATAATGCAAAATCCATGAATGTTATCTTGTGTGGTTTATCAGAATCAAAATTTGTCAAGGTGATGCATTGTGAATCAGAAAAATATATTTGGGACAAAATTCAAAACATATATGAATGTGATGACACAGTGAAGAAGGAAAAGATACAAACTCATAGAAGACAATTCGAGAGTTTGAAAATGAAAGACGAAGAAAATTTTGCAACCTATTTACCTCAAGTGGATGAAATTGTCAGCGCCATCAAAGGACTTGGTGAGAAGGTTGAAGAACCAATGATTGTGCAAAAGGTTCTAAGGTCTCTCTCCTTATTATTTGATGCCAAGGTCTCTGCCATTGAAGAAATGAAGGATCTCGAGAAATTGACGATGGATGAGTTGCATGGGATTCTCACTGCATATGAGATGAGGACATAAAAATAAAATCCAACACAAAAGGAAGAAACTTTCAAAGCATCAAAGAATACAAAAGGACACAAATTATGTGATTGTTCTAACCATGAATCAAATACAGAAGAAGCACAATTTGTGAGAAAGCTAAAAATAGGATTTGGCAAATACAAAGGTAAGCTACCCTTCAAATGTTTTAATTGTGGTAGAGTAGGACATTTTGCTACTTAATTTCCATATGAAAAAAGGGAAGACAATGATGATGAGGAAAGTAATGGTAAAGAATATCATAATAATAAAAACAAACCTTATAGACACAAAAGAGGAAAATATACTAAGAAGAAGAGTTTCTACTCTGGAGAGGACAATAGCTCATCTAAAGAAAGTGATGAATATGTTTTTTTATATTGACAAAGAATAATTCACATTCATATCCATGGATACAAAGTCTATTGATAAAGAAAATGAATACAATCAAAAAGAAAAATCAAACTCAAAAGAAGAAGACATTGATGGGGAAGTGAATCTTGAAGAAGAAATCGTTAGTTCCTTAGAACAAATAGACAAACTCAAGGGAAAGAATAAAAAGTAGAAAGAGCAATTGCAGAAATATGAAAAGAAGGATCATGATATTGATGAAACAAAAAAAAAAGTTATCATTCTGAAGACTCAATTAAAAGAGACAAAAAGGATAGAAGCGGTGAGAAGCCAACATAAATAAAAGGAAGAAAATTGTGAGAAGCTAGAGGTTGAAATTGTTTCCTTAAGAAATGAACTAGAGAAAACAACCAATCAGTTGAATAAAAGCTTGAAGTTTGGAAAGAGTACTGGAATCTTAGATAATATTATTAGTTTCTAAAGGCCACCATTCAACAAGATAGGTTTTGGCTATGACGAAAAACAAAATACCCCTGAGGGAGATGCAAGCACTAAGGTAACAAATCCATAAAAAAAGGAAAATAAAGAAAATATTAATAAATATGCTAACATTCTCAAATTCCATCAATAATGAAATAAACAAACATGAAAGGAAATGATGATCAACATAAACCTAATTATTCTCCCAACAACAACAAGAATGAGTTCAGAAGAGTTGTTCCAACAAGAAGGCCTTTCACAACCTGGTATCAAAATCTCTTCATTGGCTACTTTTTTTCTTGCAATAATTTTGGTCATAAAGCAATAGATTGTAGAGATTATACAAGACGAAACCATGTGAGAAACAAAAATAGAGGTCCTTACATGACCTCAAAGGATGATTATGTGAGCAACAAAACTAGAAGTTCTCATGGGTTTGCTAACAGAAGCTACAATTCATTTTCTCCTCTACTTGATTACACTATTGAATGTTATAAGTGCAATAAATATGGGCACATAACACATGACTGTAGAAGAAACATAATAAATTATCCTAAACAAAACAGGGAAGAAGATGTTCTTACCAGGCATAGAGAAGTACACAAGGGTGTGGAAAAGGAAGCAAGAAGAACCAAAGAAGGAAGAATGTGGACTTGCAATGTATGCTCAAGACAAAGGAACCCAATGGTACATTGATAGTGGATGTTCAAAACAAATGACAGGTGATCAGAACAAATTTCTCATCCTAAAGGAAGAAAAATGAGGCAATGTTACCTTTGGGGATAATTCTTTTGCAAGGATAGTTGGAAAAGGTATCGTTAGTCTTGATAATAGAAATAATAAAGCACATAATGTCTTGTATGTTGAAGGGTTAAAACACAATATTATGAGTGTCAGTCAAATGTGTGATCAAGGTTACAACCTCACATTTCATTCTAAAGGATACGAGATAAGAAAAGTAGGCTCAGGAACATTAGTGGAAAATGAAAACATAAGCCTGAGCAATGTATACATTATTGATGAAGTCAAAGTAGAAAAATGTTTTATGGGAGTGATATCCCTCTCATCTCATTAGTAAAGGGAAGAACAAGCTCAGGGGGAGAATGTGTTTTCCATTGATGTCAAAGGAGGAGAAGTTGTAGACAGAGGAAGAGTTGCAGACACAAGGAAAGTTGCCGATAAGGAGAGTATCATAATTGACTAAGGATTGTCATCAATGAAAAAGGGGGAGATTGTTGGAAATATTGTTTTCATTGATGTCAAAGACAGGGGGAGACTATAGATGTCCAAGATAAATATTGCAAGATGGAGATTGTTGGAAATATTGTTTTTGTATTTTTTATGCTCACTTTGGATGCCCTATCTTTGAAGGAATTTTTTTACTCAGTTTGGATGCCCTATGTGTGTATTTGAAGAGAATCTAAATAGAACGATTAAGTTTGAGGTGCACAAGAGAAGCTAGAGAGTATTCTTTGGGTCTAAAGGTGTGCAAGAGGAGTTTTCTTGGAGTTTTAAGGGTGCACTATGAAGGACGAAGGTCTATGATGCTACAAAGTGCGTTGTTTTGAGGTTGTCTAGGATTATATTATGGGAATGATGTTACGAGGCTCTCTAGGGCATGAAGGCTAAATTTGAATAAGGTTTGAATCTATGTTTTGGGTATGAAGAAAGGAAAGACACTGGAGCATGAAATTTAAGGGTATGATGATGCTATGAAATACATGAAGTATGACACATGTAGGTGAAGTCAAAAGTACTATGTGTATTAATATATTAGGTTGGTTCCTATACATGTCTTACTGAGTTGGTGCTCAGTTGAGGAGATTGGTGTCTCCAGTAGGTTGGTGCCTACACAATATCTTGCGGAGTTGGTGCTCAGTTGAGGAAACTGGTGTCTCCAATAGATTGGTGCCTACATAATATCTTGTTGAGTTGGTGCTCAATTAATGAGATTGATGTCTCTAGTAGGTTGATGCCTACAAGCTTTGTAACAATAGATTGGGGATTACAGGATTTGTAACAGTGGGTTGGTTCCTACAAACATTTATAAAGATATTTTTTTGTGGTTTTCTCCCACAAGGGTTTCCAAGTTAAACTTTGTGTATTTTGATTTGATTTTACTTGCATTTAATATTTAAAAACCCGCAAGGGATATGCAATCACTAAGGTCACAAAACCATCAGAAAAGGAAAATGAAGAAAATCTTAAAATGTATGCCAATATTCTCAAAGGCTCCATCAACAATGAAAGCAACAACAAGAAAGGAAATGATGACCTGTAGAAATATGATTCTTCTCACAAGAATGAGTTTAGAAGAGCCACTCCATCAAGAAGACCTTTCACAACCCGATACCAAAATCACTTTCTTGGCTATTGTTTTTCTTGCAATAATTTTTGTCATAAATCAATAGATTGTCGAGATTATGCAAGAAGTGATCATGTGAGAGATAGAAATATAAGTTCTTATAAGACCTCAAAGAATAATTATGTGAGCAACAAAACTAGAAGTTCTCATGGGCTTGTTGATAGAAACTACAATTCATTTTCTCCCCTACTTGATTACAATACTAAATGTTATAAGTGCAATAAATATGGGCACATAGCACGTGACTGTAGAAGAAACATAATAAGGTCTCCTAAAAAAAATAGGGAAGGAGATGTTATTACCAAGCATAGAGAAGAATGCACAAAGGTGTGGAAAAGAAAGCAAGAAGAACCGAAGAAGGAAGAATGTGGACTTGAAATGTATGCTCAAGACAAAGGAAGACATTGGTACATTGATAGTAGATGTTCAAAACACATGACATGGGATCAGAAAAAATTTCTCATCCTAAAGGAAGAAAAAAGAGGTAGCATTACCTTTGGGGATAATGCTTTTGTAAGGATAGTTGGAAAATGTATCGTTAGTATTGACAATGGAAAGACTAAAAMAAAGAATGTATTGTATGTAGAAGGGTTAAAACACAATCTTCTAAGTGTCGGTCAAATGTGTGATCAAGGTTACAACATCACATTTCATTCTAAAGGATSTGAGATAAGGAAAGTCGGTTCAAGAAGATTAGTGGCAAATGCAAATAGAATTCTCAGTAATTTCTAGGTTATTGATGAATTCAAAGGAGAAAACTATTGTATGGTAGTGATATCCCTCTCATCTCGTCGGTCAAGGGAAGCACAATCTCAGGGGGAGAAACCCTTTTCCATTCATGTCAAAGGGTG
Organism: Picea sitchensis; assembly: GCA_010110895.2. Classification (NCBI taxonomy): domain Eukaryota; kingdom Viridiplantae; phylum Streptophyta; class Pinopsida; order Pinales; family Pinaceae; genus Picea; species Picea sitchensis. The sequence goes on from SNQJ01S0060551.1 coordinate 70,680, forward strand.
AGAAGTTGCAGACAAAGGAAGAATTGTAGATACAAGGAAAGTTGCAGACAAGGGGAGTATCAGAATTGACTAAGTGTTTCCATCAATGAAAAAGGGGGAGATTGTTAGAAATATTGTTGTCGTTGATTTCAAAGACAAGGGGGAGACTACAGATATCCAAGATAAATATTGCAAGATGGAGTTTGTTGGAAATATTGTTTTTGGATTTTTATGCTCAAATTGGATACCCTATATTTGAATGCATTTTTACCCTAAATACCTATCTCAAATTGGAGCATAGGTTATATGGTTGGAAATATGATTCATGTCACTCCCTCTAACTCTTTAGGAATGAGGAGATATGAATTTTTCTATCAGACAACCCAACCATAAAGTTTAGGTCAACTATAAAAGTGAGCACAAAAACACTATAAATACAGGATAGTTGTGCACATTTGAAGAGAATCCAAGCAATAAGATCGATTATGAGGTGTGTAGAAGAGATCTGAGATGTGCAAGAGAAGTTGCATAGTATTCTTGGGGTCTAAAGGTGTGAAACAAGAGTTGTATTGGAGTTTTAAGGGTGTGTTATGACATATGAAGGTCTATAATGTTGCAAAGTGCATTGTTTTGAGTTTGTATGGGATTCTATTATGGGAATGATGTCATGAGGCTCACTAGGGACTCAAGGATAAATATGACTAGGGTTTGAATCTATGTCTGGGGTATGAAGCAAAGAGAGGCGTTGGAGCATGAAAGTTAAGGGTATGATGATTTTATGTGTATGAAGCATGCAGATGAAGTCAAAAGTACCATGTGTATGAAGATATTAGGTTGGTTCCTATATAGGTCTTACTGAGTTGGTGCTCAGTTGAGGAGATTGGTGTCTCCAATAGGTTGGTGCCTACACGATATCTTGTTGAGTTGGTGCTCAACTAAGGAGATTGGTGTCTCAAATAGGTTGGTTCTTACGTGATATCTTGTTTAATTGGTGCTAAGTTAAGAATATTGGTGTCTCTAGTAGGTTGGTTCCTACAAGCTTTGTAATAGTAGGTTGGTGACTACAAACATTTATAAAGACAAGTTTTTGTGGTTTTCTCCGGCAAGGGTTTCCAAGTTAAACTTTGTGTATCATGATTTGAGTTTACTTGCATTTATTATTTAAAGTTAATAAATGATTGATGAATGGTTGAATAAAGTAAAAATTATCTTATATTGATTCACCCCCCCACCC
>SNQJ01S0060551.1:87252-99593 GCA_010110895.2 Picea sitchensis
GCCAACCTACCGCAATCATAGGATAATAACATAAGTGACATTCCCATTATGGCTACCACACCAGGGAAATGGCCTTTGACATTTTCTCATCAAAGGACAAGGGGTCTCATCACAAGCCGACTTGTTCACCTAAGTTACAATCTAGTGAGTGGCATTATCACCATCTAGCTACCAAACTAGGATAATGGTCTTTTTGGAAAAGATGATTCAAATAATTATCAAGGATACAATCTCATCTAAGGGTTAAAAGGCAACCTTGTCGAGGCTATGGAAGCCTACTGGCAATAGTGGCTCTGCCTATGGTATGGAAGTTTACCTTAAACGCCAAGTTTTTGCATGTCTCTAGATTTCCTTCACTCAATAACGAGTCTATCATTTCGGTTGTATTCAATAAAATGGAAAAGTAACAACATTATGATATGTGGGATATTATTTAAATGAAAAGATTTAATTTATTTGGCGTATGTATCCTTAAAGCATTCTTTTGAGTATAGGTATATTTCAATTCCATGAAAGAGGACTAACCTTTAATGATTACTGCTAAAATATGTTGTTTGAAAATTAATCATTGATCCCCATTGGTGGCAACAGTACAATCATTACCCCTCACCATCAATACCTACACTCATTACTTTCCCCTACACTGACAGTCTAGGTCAACCTTTATATTAATGAGGGGAGTGGATGCTCGACACACTTCTAGATAAGATAGTAATGATTGTAATAAATACCCACATTTGCAAACACTTGTTGTTCTCTAATATTTTCTATTTTCGGTAATTGTTTCCTCAAATATGGTCTAACCAAGTCTGCTACCAGGAACGATAGTCGTCCACATTTTCTCACAAAAATGGGTGGCAGAAGTGTGCGCAGGGAGCCAATTTTACTATAGTTTATAGAGAAGGCAAGAGAAATCCTACATCGTCTGGGGTGGACAGAGTACTTTAACCGTTTGCAAGGATATGACACGAATGTCATGCTTGAATTATTTCATAATCTACAGGGGGAAATCTCTATGGTGTGAGGCATACGAATGTCAGTCACCCTGGAAATATTAGTAGATATCACAGGCCTCCCTAACACGGGCATTCAACGGACAGGAATATACACAACACTGAAGGAAGCTATGGAAAATTTCACAGACCCTGGGGAAGAATTGGATAAGAAGGGAAAGGGACTTAATCCCAGTACCCTCAGAGAACAATGGACGAAACTGGCAGGGGGTAATTCAGTGGTAGATCACCTGTGATGGACGATATGACGTAATTTGACCTTGCGGCCTCAAATTGTCGGTAGCTTTAAAACAACAGTTAGTACTTGATCTACCTTTCTTTCTGAATGCTTTAAAACCAACAACAAGCAAGACTTGATCTACCTTTCTTCTCAATGCCATATTACATGAGGTTGCCTTAAGCAACACAAAAGTCTAAGGATCTTTACCTGCTATCACCACCACACATTAGTTAAATTGATAACAAATAAAGCACCGAGTCAAACTCCATTCACCTGGGATATTCTGATTGAAGCCAATAGACCTCCAATAACTCACCGGAGTAGCCTAAATAATCCCGGCATGAAGAACCACCATAGGAAATTGAATATAGACAGGCAAAGGAGACTACCACCCAAAGAGAAATTCCATCTCCTCAAATCAAGCTAAGGCGACCCTCGCTAAATCATAGAGGCCTGTACACCCTACAAACACATGCATTAATGAAAAGAAGAAGAGAGAAACAACTACCCCTAAAACCACCATCATTCATACAAGGAGAATAAGCAGACGAATTCAGGAAACAAATTAAGCAATTCAGGGTACAAGAAAAAAAGCCTGAAGAACTTTAGAATTCAACAGAACAGTCTCCATGGGAGAATGTTCAAGAAATTGGGCAAACAGAACAGACCTCACAAAGGAATGATCAAGAAGACACCCAACCGACATTAGAGCATCCGACAGAACAATTTTTGAAGAGATATGAAGTAGAAATAGCCCAGGTTTTAGGAAGCTTGGGAACCTCAATTGACAGAGGCATAAATAATCTAGAAAAATGCCCAGAATAAGCCTCCTCTTCAAAACCAACCGAATACTTTCCTGATATTGAAATTTCTTTCCCATAGGATGTAGTGGAACCTCATTTTGAAATAAGAATCCCTCTTGGACAGAAAAAACATTTGGAAGAAACAAAGGAACAACCATCTACTAGCCAGAATGAAGAAGACCTTGAGACCTCTCTCATGCGGCACAAAAAATCAACCAAGAGCCATAAGAAAGTTAGAAAGTTAAAAAAAGAAAACAAATTGTTGCATAAATACATGAGGTCAAGTATTAAATAAAAAGGTGGGTAAACTCAAGGAAATCATTAAGGAATTGAGGAAGCAGCCAGAAAAAATGAGCAGTCCCATAGAAGAAAAGAAAAACAAAAGGCCGTAATGCAAGGAACAAACCCCTCTTCCTAAAGAAGCAGTCAATAAAATTTTGTAGGGATATAGACAGACTCTGAAGAAATAGTAGTAGAAGAAACACTAGCTCAGAATGAGGAAGCAATCCCTTTAGAAACACAAGAAAGGACAAATCTCATAAAAACAACTGATGCCGAGGTGCGCATGACACCCCAAAGATTAGATGAAACAACTCAACCTCCTGAGAGCGTAATGCTGCCCCTCTGGTGGAGATTGAGGAAGAATTGATGCAACTTCAACAAACCCTAGTTCAACAGAAATGAATGACTATGGCGTGAGCACGACACTCCAAGCCAGTGCTATTGTGGATAGACCTAAAGCAAAGCTTACACTGCACTCCATCAAGCATTAATCCAGGAGAGATGGGTGTTATGTAATAATACCAAGCATCCCAATCTCAAGCAATGGTGTCACCATTGATAAATCCAGCGTGTAGATGGGACAAGCCGAAGGAGTTACTGGCTCAACACCTAATCGGGATCAAATTTTGCTCAATTTCAAAGTGCTCGAATGCCACGAAAATAGTGCCATCAAGGTCCGGCTCCCATCTTCCCCGACTCCTACGCAGATATTTACTTCTTTCTTCAAATGGAGTCCTGTATGAAGGAGATATCGCCAATCTGCCAAACAAGAAAAATTTGATGTCAATAAACAATCAGATAAACTGCGACGGTGATCGGCAGACCTGCATGCCAAGATACGACATGGCGATAATTTATTGGTTGCCAAGCTTTTGGCGACAATGGTGACACATGTCCCATTATGGCGGCAGGAGGACACGTTAGGGTCTAACTTCAATAATGTCCCCTCATCATTTGTTTATATGGTTGTATAAAATTGTGGCATAGAGTCTGTAGTTCACCCTCGACTCCAAACTAAACACTTCCATATAACTCCGCCAGCCAAAGTTCTCGCCATCATTTTTTCCTTGTTAACTATACCACAAAGCATATATTTATGTTTGAAATTTATGCCAATCTGAAAGTATTAGTTCTGGCTTAGCCCTCCAATCTGCGGGATCTATTACAAATGCATATGACCCACATATACGCAAGTCTCGACGTTTTACATCGCGTCTCTATTTATATTATATTATTGCAATACATTGCAATTGCAATGTATTTGTTATATGTGTTATGCGGGGTTTGTTCCACGTAATCTGCTGCTGTTGAATGTTGATGCAACACAACAAAAATGGCCGCTTTAAACGGCTTAACCACCATTTCGCTTCCGCCAGAAGGTCACATGGTGGCTATATGCCCGTAGTACCGAGTATGTTAGGGGTTTGAGTCTTTAACCGGTTCTATCATCGGCTTATAACTGGCTAATGGGTTGGGTACCGGCCAAAGGTTTTACGCTTTAAAGAGCGCAGGAGCTGCTCACTCAAGGGGAAGTGTGAATTGTAGAACTGATAGTTTGTAGAAGAAGACTCGTGAGGCTCCATCTTTCATTTTTCATCGCTTGTGTGCCGAAGAGCCCAAACGTTTTGGGACCGCGTTTCATTGAGCCGACGGTCATTTTGAGCATTGTAAGGCATGTTTTGGAGTGACTTTGATAAATTTAATAATAATATTCATTTGAAGTCGTGGACTGAGATGTAGTCTGAGAGGGGGTGAACTCCTTTTATCAAGTTGTTGTGTTTATGTGTGCTGATGTTCATTGTTTATGCTTGTCTATGTGTATTTCTCGTGATAAGTAATCCTAAATTTATGTGTTGTAAATTGATCATGTTGCTTTTAAAATATTACAACATTTTACTCAATATTTATTCAAGTTTTTCAAGTCTTCTTCAATTTTAGATCAAGTTGGTATCGTGAGTAATCGGTTTTGAAGATCTGATTGTTTGGTAAGTTTTGTTTCGATGCCTCCAAGGTTGAACTCACAAGTGAGGGAGAAGGTCAACTTTAGGAGCCAAGTTCTTATCCCATCGGTGAGGGAGCGCTTTCATTCAATCAAGTAAGTTGCAGAGATATTCACCAAGCATGGCACATGCAGATCATGAACGTGTTCGAATGAAGAAGAAGACTTCGGACAGACTATCATACAATTGAGAGATACGATGAAAGTTTCACTGAACGGACCATGATGTTGTAGGGTGAAGGCTCTAACCCTCAATGCATAAGGGAGGCAATGCTGACAAGACTCCGTGAAGAGATGGAGGGAATGGGAAGCTTCTCCACCAATTCCTCTCCTCCTCCATCATTTTCTTCTTCTTCTTCAGCCAAACATCTCCTCAATGGCATGGTAAAACCCCTTCAAGAAATTCTCCCATTAAAGCTTGATATAAAATTTGAGTTGCCACTTTATAATGGAGGAGTTAACGCTCAAAAGTTAGATAACCGATACTCAAATTGGAAGTCTATTCTAGAATACAAAAAGATCTAAGATGATGAAACCAAAATTCAGTTAGTTTCATTAAGATTATTAGATGAACAAGACTTGTTTGAAAAGGAATCTAGCAATACGTAGGAAATGAAAGAATGGAAAAATTTTGTTTCTTTGAAATGATTTCATAATAGCAATGAAACAATTTTATCCATTAGCTTATAAACAAAAGGCAACCATGGAATGGTAGAATTTTAGATAAGCAAAAGGACATCGTGTACAAAGTTTTACTCAGAGTTTATAGGAGACGATCTTTGGTTGATTTGTCTCATTGTGAAAAACATTGCTCAAATATATTGGTGCTTTGCATAGTTATTTGAGGTATACTATACTCATGTTTAATCATACGAATCTAGATGAATTTTGTGTACATGCTACTCATTTTGGAAGCAAGGGGAAAGAACTATACTCATGAAGGTTTCAGAAGACATACAACCAGGGTATAAAAGGAAGAAGAAATTCAAAGGCAATGGCGTGTGAAGAATGTTGTTGTAAAAGAAGAAGAGAAAAAGTTCACAAACACTGCTCAAAGGATGGCTACGATGAAGACCAATCGCTGAAGCTTCATCCTAAGCACTCCAAGAAGTTTGGCAACAACAACAAGCGTAAGCCTGGGACTCAGACTATTGTACAAGATTTGGGTTCGATTCTCAGATGAGACGAAGATCACATCCATGGGTTACCAAGGTAATAATTCTGCTGCAAGTACCTAGTTTTTCAAGCAATGCAAATGTCAATGTAACTCAAATCGTGAGAAACAAGAATTGAACTTTTCATATAAGGGTTATTTCAAAACATACAAATGATTTACGCTATCGTTTTCTTTGATTTTGGGTCAAGAAAAATCTTATTCGTAAGAGATCAGAAGAAACTTAAGTTGGAAACTAGTCCATAATCCTAAGCCATACCCCTCTTGGTTGGATATGTGAAAGTTAAGTTACAAGTAACCAGGAAGTTTAAACTTAGGTTTGCTATAACCGCCAATTTTGTTGATGAAGTAGAGTTGGATGTGATCCGTTGGATGTATATGTGGTATTGTTTTGGGAGTCCATATTTGTAAGGATAGGAAAGCTACCTATCGTGAGAATAAGTATCGTTTGTTTAAATATGGAAGCTGAGTATGTTGTCAAAGCTCACACTAAAAAAAAATTTATCGTACCATACTTGTGGCAAAATGAGGTTAGCTTGTACAGTAAAAATTTTGTTCTCTTAATGATCAAAACCTAAAAATGATGTTATGAACTAAGCATTTGCCGCATGAAGTTAAAATCAAATCTATTTGAAGTTATTAACCAGTATGATGATACGTTTAAAGAACCTAAGGGATTGCTTCCGAAAAGAGGAATCCAACATGAAATTCGCTACAACAAGATTGTCCACTTCCTAATATTGGTATAAAGTGAAACGTCGGGCTATGGAAAATACAGATTAAAAAACAAATTCGTGAGTTGTTAGACAAAGGGGTAATTGTGCCAAGTTCTTTGCCATGTGGTTCTCCAATTGTGTTTATTCCAAAGAAGGATGGAATGTGGCTTAACGTGTGTTGATTTCGTGGTTTGGAACAAAATAAATGCTTAAAAAATTATCCTCTTCCACTAATTGGATGATTTACTTGATCAATTAAAGATGCAAAATATTTCACCTGCTAAGTTAGATCAAGAGGGTTACCGGACGTAGATTACCGGTGACGCCATGAAAGCATAACTTTTAAGACTACAAGGTTTGTTTGAAATGGATTTTGTAAATGCCTTAATTCTTCAATGCACCAAGTACTTTCATGAGTGATGAATGACAGTCTTGAGACATTTTCTCTCGATGATTTTGTTATTGTCTACTGGGATGATATTTTGATTTTCGCAAAATCATGAAGAGCATATTGAACATGTGAAAAGTTTTGATGTTTTGAGGAAAGAATAATTGTTTTTGAAGTTGTCCAATGTGAATTTGGAAAAACTTTGCTTCATCTATTTAGGGCCTGAAATGTTTATGGAGGTGGTAACCTTAAAATTGATCCATCAAAAGTTAAAGTTATTTTGGAATGGTCCGACCCAACAATGTGACAGAGGTAAAAGTTTTTTTGGGAGCACTTCAATACCGAAAGTTTATCTAACTTTTCGGCCCATTGTACCCACCACATACCGCGGGACAAGTGTCAAGCAAGGTTTCCAATGGGGAGGCAAGCAACAACAGCTTTTGATACTTTGGAAAGAAAATATCAGTTCAGCGCCAAATCTTGCACTTCCACCAAGACAACCTTTTGAAATATAGATGCAAGTAATTATGTGATGTGGAGCAATTTTGCTTCAAGATGAAATAATTTGTTTTCATTCGAGACGCTTAATGGTGCCAGATTAATTATCCTACTCATGATAAGGAATTATACGCATTGGTTCAAAGTGTTAGCGTGTTTGAAGCATTATTTGTTGGGAAAAAGAAACCATTATTCACTGTATCATCAACCTTTTCAATATTTACAATCACGCTCGCGCCAAAGCCAGGGCACTTCGGGAGTGTGGATGGGTTTTCTTCAACATTTACTCATATCGTGCATAAGAAGGTCATTTTAACAAAGTCGCTGATATGCTATCCATGCCTATTTTTAGTGCTTCTAAGGCAGTCCCATAATGTCATGATAGTTATGTGGAACAATATGCTACCGGCCTAAGATGAACGAAATTGTTTCACGATATGTGCTGGGATGTTCGTTGTGTGCTACATGTAAACCTAGTAATCGAAAGTTTTGTTTGTACACTCCACTTCCAGCTCCTTCTCACCCTTGGGAAAGTATTTCCATGGATTTTGTTGGTTGTTTACCTCTTCTCGACATAGGTAAAGAGGTCATGATTATCTTTATGTTGTGGCTGGGATCATTTTAGCAATATGTGTATTTTGATGCCTTGTACCAAGAAGGTAACAACAGAACAAACTAATACGCTTTGTTTTCAAAATGTTTGGGTGCATTTTGGTTTTCCCAGTTCATTATTTTCTCATCAGGATATTCTCCATTTATTGGAAGTTTTTGGTCGAAGTTTAGGCACTCATGAATTAAGCTGGAAAGAGCACAAATCTTCATCCACGCATGACATCGAGAGGTGGTGAATCGCATGGTACATCTTCTTCGTATATTGCGTAGCATCCTATGATTTGGGATGAACAGTTGTAAATCCACGCTCAACATGCTTATAATCGAGTTAAGCACTCTTCGACGCAAACGCCGCCATTTGAGACATGTTTTGACTATTTCGCCCAAGTCGCCTTTTAGATTTCATCTTTGGGAAAGATATTGTTATTGATGGGCAATATGATATTGATCGGGCGAAGAAGTTCATTGAACAAATTCACTAATATTCCGTGGCAAGAGCATTGGAAAAGAGTCGCTAAGTACAAAGCGGTGAGTTGTTAATAAGCACTGCCAATCGCAGGCCAAGTTGGTGATGAAGTGTGGCTTACATCGCCGCAGAAATAAAGGGAGAAGGTAAAAGTTGGAAACCAATTCAGTCATGGTCCCTCTTCAAAATGTTGGTAATAATGCTTTTCGCTTAGATTTGCCTCCATATATGCGCATGTATACAGCTTGTTAATGTTGAGAATTTAGTTGTATGAGCCTCGCTGATTGGATGATCAAGGAGAGCATGTTCATTCCTTCCATAGATGATTTTTCTCCAGGCCTAAGTCGTAACCGCAGTGGAAGACACCATCCTGGATAGGAGTATGCCAACTTCAAAGCGAGGAAATGTGAGATGGCCGTGGCGAGTCGGTCTTTAAAGGGGATGAATCCAAGCAATTGGTTGAGGTTGGAAGGGTGAGGAACTATACCCTCATCTTCGCCACTGTACTGGAGATAGCCCTTGGAGGTCCAAAAAGCCCAATGGGAGGTGTGATTAGGATCAAATTTGCTTCACTCGCAAAAGCGCTCGGAATGCAACGGTAAATAGTTCCATTGCGTCCGCCTCTAATTTCCATTCCCACACAGAGGCTTACTTTCTCAAATGGAGTCCATATGAAGGAGTTATAGCGATCTATCCACCAAGCCAAACATGCAAAATTTTTTGTTGACTGTACAGTTTGTATGGATGTTGATGTGGCAACTGATTGGACAGGTGATGTGGTTGTATGATGGTGATGTGGCAACTTGTTGATTGTTGATGGTTTTTGAATCATGGAGTGACACGTGTCTGTTGTTGGTGAATAGTATGAGGACACGTGGCTCAATCTCCGGCTTTAATGTCCCTCCATCATTGGTTTGCAAGGGTTGCAAGCAAAATGTGTTAGAGTCTGTGGGGCTCCGACCGGACCTCTCCCAACATTAAACACTTCATAACCCTCCGCTAGCCAAAGTTCTGCCACGAAATTTTAAGTTAACTATAACGCTAGGTGTATTTATGTTTGTTATGCCACTTAGGTATCTACCGGGCTACTGCACCTGTGGGCTTACAACGACATATGACCCGCTATTTAAGTGTATTGGCCCGAATGTTTTGATATTCCATTTAGTAGGCGGCGGTTATATCAGATGGTAAATAAAATGCAACTGCATTTGTTATATATGTTATGCAAAGGCGGTATTCGAAACCACCACCCATGAATGTTGGCATGGGAATACAATGGAAAATGTACGGTTTTAAACGGTTTAACCACCCTTTTGCACTTCAGCCAAGGTCACACGGGCCATATGCCCGAAAGTGCCGAGGCTTAGGCGTCGGTATATGCTTTTAACTGTTCCGCCTGTTTGCAACGACATACGGCTATGGGCCGGTGCTGTGTTTTACGAAGAGCTGCAGGAGCCAGTTCACTCAAGGGAAGTGCTAATTGTAGAACCGTGAGACAACAAGTTTGAGAAGAGACTCTAGGAGGCCTATCTTTCTCATTTTTCAATCGCTTCAAAGTGCCGAAGAGGCCGTAAAGGGTTTTGGATCATCAGAAGCCATTGGAGCAAATGGGTTTGTCATTTTGAGTTATCAGGCAGCATAAGCTTGAGCACTTTGATAAATTTAATAATAATGATCCATTGAAGATGGATCCGTGAGATAAATGAGAGGGGTGAACTCCTTTATCAAGTTGTCGTGCTTATGTCTGATGTTCATTGATTTGTCACGTCATGTGTATTCTCGTGCTAAGTATTCTTGTACTTATGTGTTGCAATTTATCCTTTGCTTTAAACACATAACATTTTACTCTTGCAATATTTATTCAAGTTTTTCAAGTCTTCTTCAATTTTATTCATTCAATAGAGATGATCAATTAGGGATGAACATCAAAATATTTTTAAACAACTAAAGGACATGAAAACAACAGAGAGTGAGACCTGGTAACAGCTCACCAAAGCCCAAGTGAAGGTAAAAAAGGTACAAACCTAATTGGAAAAATATTTGGAGCAAATCAAACACATCTATGATTGTCTATTATGATGCCATCAATTGTAGAGTCCTTGCCACTAATTATGTTTTATCCTTGTTGGAATGGTATCTATTATTGAGAGTGAAGGCCATCAAAACGGGAAAACCTATTTATTTTTCCACTATACCTTAGTTTATTTCATGTTTCAGAGAGCAGGATGTAAAGGTACAATACTTTTTGTGTGAGTTATACTTTCATAATTTCATTCCGGAAGAAAAAAAGGAAGATAACCCTTACCCATTCATAGGTGACATACAGTTTCATGCATTTCTTTCATTTACTCATAACCAAGTCAGATGGGGTAAATCTTACATAATATTCATGAAGAGGGAAACAGGGTTATATCTTTGGATCAGAGGGGAGCCTCAAAAGTCCTTTCCAACCATTATATAAAAATTTTATGAAAAAGAGGTGGGGATCAGAGACCTTTAGCCTGTCCATATACACGCTCGTGTAGACAATGCTTAGAGGAGATTTGCTAAGAATCTCTTCTAAAATGAGATGGGCTGATCCTCCAAAGCAGAAGTTAGGAGAACCCGGTGTTGCTGAATCTCTTTTCCAGCCACCTTCTCTGCATCGAAAGGTATTCTAGACTACTCCAAGAGGAATGGCCTGCTTCGATTGGGTGTATATATAATCCCCATATCATCTAGTTTCCTCCAGAAAGTTACAAAAATATTATCGTGTGCTCCAACAAGAAAAGGGAGGATGTTGCTTTTGGAGGACTCAAAAGAAGCAATGAATTCAGGAGACCTGGTGAACCAATCTTCCGTTCCATAGCATTACCACTCTTGTTATGTAAGATAAAATTCCTTGCATGCCGAGACACAGCACAGGGCCTCAGGTATGTTAGGGTTAAGTGAAAGGCATATAAATATCTTCCTTTTCTCATATTTCTGATATCATCTTGACTTAATTTCTTGGTTTACTGAGAGGAGCAAATATGTGGAAAATTAATAATGTACTCTTTAGCGTTATTGTTGAACTTAGATTACATAGATCCTAAAATACGATTGGAATTGTTTGATGTTGTTACAAGATTGGTTAAATATTGTCAAAGTCCGCAGCATAGCAAAGGAAATCTTGAAGCATGCAAGATATTGAGTTGAGGACTTATGCAAGGCGCTTGGACGCATGATTAACTTTCTTATACGTAACTAGTAGTTAAATCGTATGGACTCTATCCTTGATAGCCAATTTACCCATTATTGTAATATGGTAAGGGGTAATAGATCCTGGTAGGGATATAGAAGAATTGCACCTAAGAACTCGGAATCCAAATTGTTTCGCTAGCGCTTTTAAATGTTGTACCCAGCCATAAAACATCAAAATCTTGATGGTTTTACCACTGCTACCAGTTTCTGGAGAAGGTTTGGTACAGGCCCACCATTCTCAAAGGAGCCACTGTTCTAATCTCAGAATAGACGTACCAATTGCTTTGTGATTCCATTCCTTTTACAAGTATAATGAAGTACAGTTACATGATTCTTATATTACTTGCAAGAGTATAGATATTCTAGATGATTGATGTTCCAATTTCTATTACTGAGTTTGATGCATGACAGTTCCTCATAAGTTCATATGCGTTGTTCCTTTTACTTAGATTCGCAATTGTTGTTCCTTTCAATTAGTTTACATTTGTTGTTCGTTTCAATTAGTTTACATGTGTTGTTCATTTCCGTTAAGATATAGTTGATATTCCTTTCAATATAAGTACAATTTATGTCTCCTTCGATTAGATTACAGTCACTATTTCTTTCCATAGATAGATTAATTCGCCTTTTTACTTTCCAGTAATTTGATTCATAATAATAGTCAATTCTGCAAGTCTTTATTTAGATTCAATTATTGCTTTTAGTTAAAATGAATTCAATAGATTAATTAGTTACTTTCCATTACACAACATTATATTTGAAATCCTAGAATCTTTAATGAATGTTTGAGGAACTTGATTGTTGGTAAACTCATATTTGCTTCAACTATACGATTTTAGCCTCCATGAGCTATCTGCATAGACTTTGTTGATATTCTTGAGATAAAAGACGAATCCTTGGGTTGATAAATTAATGTTAAACTAAGGTTGTTTTTAGACATCTTTAGAC
>SNQJ01S0060552.1:18873-32048 GCA_010110895.2 Picea sitchensis
AAAGATGGACTCATCCACCCCCTGAAAGATAAGCCATAAGGATTTTGTATTTTTCTTGACCACTTCTGTGTAAGTGCGTCTCGCATCCCGATCCAATGCATCTCGATCTTCAGCTTTCAGCAAGGTAACTCCATCTTCGACAGTCTCTAAGCATTCACGACAGCTCAGAAAAATTTTCATCTTGGATACCCAAGTGCTATGATTCAACCCGTTCAAAATAGGTGCTTGCATGAGAGCCGGGTTGCTCATGCTAGCCATTTTCTGCTCAAAAAATATATACCAGCGGCTTCTTCTTCCTGTGCACGATACTGTGGCCTAAATCTAGGCTAAAAAAAAACTCTCTCTTTTCTTTAATGGTGTAAGAAAAGATTTAACATATTTTCTGCTGTAAGAAATAGAATCTACTTGGTATTCTATTATCCAGCGAGGACACACAGAGAAGGGTCACAATTCTCTTAAACCCTGCAGATAATTGTTAAGAGCTTGCTGGAAAAACGAATTGCACAGAAAAAAAAAACAGATTTTCAATTCTTACAGAGCTTGCTGGAAAAACGTTTTGCGATTTGGCAAGCTGGACAGAGGTTGGATCTGCAGCCTACTCTGATACCATGAAGAACGAATCTGCGGAAACAGAAACCGAATTGACAGAACAGAGAAACGAAATTAACAGGAACCGCAGAACAGAATTGCATAAAACGCACACACAACAGTTCTCATTATTGAATAGATAAAAAAGAATTACATGCAAAGGGAATGCTTCGTAAACAACGAAGCGTCTAACAGCTCACTCAACTCAGCGATGAAAACGATGAATCCAAACAACTGAAAGTTAACTAGTTAACTGAGCGATTGCTCAACTTATTCGTCTAACATTCTCCTCCCCATATCTTGAACCAAAAATGAAATGTGGCTGCCATAATATTTTACACAGAGTGAATGCAATGAGACTTCATTACAATTATCTTATCAATCTTTACTTCTACAACAATGTATTCAACTGCACTACCTCCTAAATTCATGTAGTGGAGTTGTATTCAGTGACACCCCCACACCTTTCCTCTACCACAACCATTACAAAAATAAAAAACTCACTGTTCAGAAGTGCTGAGAAGCAAAGCACACAGTGGGCATTTATATATTATCCACAATATACAAACTTTATCATAACATGAATTAATGACTAGCAACATGGAAATAGTATTGAAACTTGCAAGTTCGTGTCTAGAGGATGAGCATACCTTGATCAAATTAAGAAGTAGAGATTAGGGTTAGAGTTATTAGAATTAGGGTTAATGTATCAATTAATAACACATTAATTATTAATAGGGTTAGAGTTATACTAGCACAACCACAATGAACGTGGATAACATATTTCATTTACAAACCCTAATTAAGGTTTATGAACACGTTTATCATTACTAAACTTGTTACTTAAATTTTAAATTTTAGCATTTACTTAACTATAAACTTTTAACAATTAAGAGGTATGAAATAACTCTTTGCTGATAACGTTTGAAGGCCTATGAAGAGGAGTGAAAAAACAATGTCCACAAAAATGGGAAAATTTTGAGTACCTAACAAAAATCGGAGTGGGAAGAAATAGCCCATACTAGTGGGGAAATTACTTGCTTAAAATGGTAGTGTTCATAAATCAAATACAATGACATTCAAATGTGCATGATGTTGAACAATGGAACCAACCCACAACCCATAGAGGAGAGCATCATTGATAAGGATAGGACACTGGTAAAGAGAGGAGAATAACATTTAGGTTATTTAACCTTTAATTTTTAACATTTACTTAACTTTTAACATTTAAGAGGTATGAAATAAATCTCTGTTGCTTGTGGTAATGTTTGAGGATCTGACAAGTGGGAAAAAAAATGTAATGTACCTCAAATTTCCCAATTTTTTTTTTTTTGTTAGAGGTCATTAAAGTCCCTTGAATCTCCAACATTGTTTGCGACACAGAGATAATCCATTATATATATCTTATTTATTTAATGTATGCATCACAATTCTACTTCTTTGTCATTATCCCTCTTAAAGGCCGAAGGAGATTTAAATTCCACTTGTCTCTTACTGTTATATTTCATTATAACATTGTTATTGGATTATAAATCACACACTTATTTTTATTGAAGAACTTGGTGACCCTATCAAAGATTCCCTAGGTCTTCAGTACCTCTTTTGATGTAGGTTTGAACCAGACGAAACCCACGGGCTTCCTTCCAAACCCATTTTCCCTTCTTTAACACAGTTTTCAGGCACTAGCCCTTTTTCTTCATCCCTCAATTGCATGTAACCACGGGCTATGACTCGGTGCTATCATATAGGTGCTTATCCGAAGCCTTGAGAGCTTCGGGGCTCCAGAACTTCGGCTTCAAAAGCTCTTGCTACTTCATGCCTTATTTCTCCCGAACACCGAAATCAATGAACTTCGCGAAGTGGGGTGGATCAACGGTCCGTAAATTCCTCAACAACTGATGGTTGGGATTTATTACGGAACTCTGAGCTTCAGAAGTTTTGGGCTGTCCATACTCTCTAACCTTCCGGAGTGCTTAGTCTCCGGACTGTGGTATCGGTTACCACGTACCTTCTCCCGATCAACGGTTGAGATTAACTCCGGCCTCCAGGAGTTCTCAACTCAATGCAACTGCAACACAATTCCTCCGGAGTACCAAGTCTTTGGACCTCGGGATCAGGCGCCACATGTCCACTGGGGCCCATGGTCTTCGTTCTTGAACTAATAAATACTGAAAAGGTCACATCAACTTTAATACTTTTCAAATTGTGGGGACATGGGTTGGTGGTTTTGGAGTAACCCGCCGATCGTTTTGCAATTGTCCCCATGATGACAAGTACCCCTTTTGGGAAACCCTGGTTTGGATTGTGGGACTGCCCTGTAGAATTATCTACCACACAACTTCGATCCCCGCAATGCCTCCTGACCATCAATATTGATAGATCATGATCAAAGTTAATGCAGCCTCGATCTAGCTAACTTCTTCGCCAAGTCTAACTACCTTGTGCCACCACCCAGAGCACCACGTGGTAGGACACATGAAGGCGGCACGTGGCCCAATCAAGAGGGTGACATATGTCTCGTTCTAACTGCATTTCTATCTTACAAAGGTTCTTAACTCACTGACACGGGGCACACGTCCCATGTGTCCACATCATCCTTAGTGACATCAACAGACCACGTCACTTCGGGCTTCGGGAGATTTCACCTTAGCATACGTTGTTTCTCTCGAATGTCAAACTCTTGAAGTTTCTTACCTTCCGCTCTTGGCTTAACCCTACGGTTCTGATTCGTCCTTGGTCAAATCCAATGGTAAAAACTTCCCCACGGATCTACGATGTAGATCCTCTTCGGGACTTTGGAACTTCGGGCTTTGTCCCTTTCTTCTCTATCACACATAAACTTTGCTGAAGTCGTGAAGTCGGAAGTACTTAGGTGTTAATCTTCATTTTTCATCCTTTGCAGGTTATGCAAGTTGGTGTAATCGGATGAAGGAAGCATCTTACCTCGAAAGGTATTCACGTTCCATGTCCTTCCTTGACCGATCTATGCGCATATTGACTTTGGTTACATACAGAATTCCATGTATACTTTCTTAGAGCTCTGTTTGCAATAAGAGATTGTGAAGTTTTTAGTCTATGGTACTCCAACTGTAATACTTTGAACAAGATTCATTTGAAAGTGACAACTACATTCGCAATACACTTGTATTCTACTGAATCACGATCATTCTGTGGTAATAGATAATATAAAGGATATATTCAGACTCTTATTCTTTTATCTATTTTTACATGTTATCAAATTGATAAGCACCCATTTTAAGTTTATTCCGTATTGCACCATTTCTCTACAGTGATGGTTATGTACAGATTTGAATAGAACTTCAATATATATATAATCCAATGGTCAATAGGAACATAACAATAGTTCTACCATTTCTTTATATATATATACCACCATCATATCTCAAACAACCAATATTTATCGTATTATTTAACTATGATAAGCCATAGGAAAACATGATCATACAGTCCCTTAAGAATTGATTTCATTTATGTATAAACAGTTAATCATATTCCTAACAAATGATAATCATAAATATAACATTGACAAAGAATACAAGTTGAGATACATATCTGAAACCTGATGTTGGAATACAAATGAAACAACCACATTCCACCCAACCATAGAACAAAACAACCAAGTTAACTTTCCCTGTTCACCCCCTAGCCTAACCATGAGTCCATAAGGGAAAACTGAATGATCCTCCTTAGCTATAGTCACCATCCACAAATCAGAAAATCCTTTGCCTCACACTAACAATGCTCATAACAACAAACATTTTATCATAAAATCTTTTGCCTCACACTAACAGTGCTCATATCAACAAATATTTTCTTTTTCCAACATACTAAGCAACGCCCTGCCTCCTCCAAATGTTGTTTTTATATGCATCCTTGTGCCTAGGTCTTTCCTTCCCTCCTTGAGAAATTCACAGTTTTACAAATCCCTAATTTTTAGGAGTTGCTAGTGGTCAAATTCCACGTTTTCCACTTGTAAAAATCAGCCTTGAGGTAACTCAAACCTGTTCCCCACTCATGGAGTCATGGCCAACTATTTTTAACCTGGTTTTTCCATTTTCCTTCCAACATTTAATTTATTAAAAGTTTGTCTTACACATGTGTCAAAATAAAAGAGGATAGTTGGGAAAGTCAAATATTTTCCCAACAGTCATCAAATAATTAATTACAACAATAATAATTCCAAATTCGGATTTTCCATAAATGGCAAATAATTTCTAAATGCGAATTTTCCAAAAACATAAATTTATTTCAAAGTTCACTTAAAATTTAATATTCTAAAATTTGAGGATATTACATCCTCTCCCCCTTAAGTACAACACTGTCCTCAGTGTTCATTCCTCTTTCGGAATAGGGTTGGATAAGATTTCAACAAATCTTCCTCCAATTCCCAAGTGGCCTCCTTAGGGATAAAGTGTTTCCTTTGCACTTTTACCTGGGTGATGGCTCTGTTTCGTAGTACTGTTTCTTTCCTATCTAGAATGCGCAGAGATTGCGCTTGGAACTCGCCTTCTGGTTCCACCTGCACCATGTACTAATCAATGATTTGAGTAGGATTATGAACATACCTTTTTAATAAGTAAACATGAAAAATATTATGAACTTTTAAGTTTGCAGGAAGTGCTAGTTGATACGCCACGAGTCCGATTCGAGTTAAAATCTCGAAGGGGCCACAAAACCTGGGCCCCAACTTTGAACAATTTCCTAGCTTTAGAGAGATCCTCCTTGCTTTGACTTTCAGATATACATGGTCCCCAATTTAAAATTCTTGGTGTCTCCTTTTTAAATCTGCGTAGCTTTTCTGTCAGTTTTGGGCCTCCTTTAAATTCTGTTGTACCCTTTTTACCATTTTCTCCATTTCCTGGAGCATTTTCAGTCCCATCATAAGCCTGTCAACTGGATTATCCTAGCTAATAGGGGTTGTGCATTTCCTTCCATATAATACTTTGAAGGGACTCATCTTGGTTGATGTCTGATAGCCATTATTGTAAGAAAATTAAACTAAGTGTAGGTACTCCTCCCACTTAGTTGGTTTCTTTCTTACGTACATTCGTAATATGTCTTCCACAATCTGATTTGTTCATTTGGTTCACCCATCCGTTTGTGGATGGTAGCTTGTACTGAAATTCAGGTTAGTATCCCATCCTGCAAACAATTCCTTCCAAAACTTTGACGTAAATTTGACATCTCTATCGGAGATCACCATCTTAGGAATTCCATGCAATCTAAATATTTCTTTCATAAAAATTTCAGCAATATTAATTTCTTTATAAGTAGATTTCACAGGTATAAAATGTGCATATTTGCTAAGTTTATCAATCACTACCATAATCGAGTCATTTTTCTTTTGAGTCTTAGGAAAACATGTGATGAATTCCAACGAGATAATCTCCCACTTCCATTCTGGTATAGGTAGAGGTTGTAGAAGACCGGCTGGATGTTGATGTTCAACCTTTACTTGTTGACAATCTAAGCATTTAGATAAATATTCAACTGTTTCACTCTTCATGTCAGGCCAATAAAACCATTTTCTTAAGGCTGTTATCATTTTTTGGTATCATGGATGAACAAAATACGACATTTTGTGCAATTCGTCAAGAATTGTTGATTTTAAATCAGTAGAATTAGGTACATACAACTGTTTTTTAACCTTAGCAGTCCATTTTTATCTAAACTTAGATTTGTTTTGGTCAATTTTTCTGCATTTTCTTGCAATTATGTTGTTGTTTTAATCTACTTTTCGTCATTACTTCTTGCATATTTTATTCTTTGTTTGATGCCATTTTCTTCTTTGCTAACACTTATTTCATAAAGTCCATTAGTCCTTTGACTTAGAGCATCTACAACTTTGTTTTCTTTACCTTTGATGTGTCGTACTTCGAAATCAAATTCACTTAAAAAGGCTATCCATCTTCCTTGCCTTGCGTTGAGATCTGGTTGACTGAATAAACACTTTACACCACTATTGTCAGTTAGTAGTAGAAACCTTATCCCCATTAAATAATGTCACCATATTTTCAGAGCATGAATTACAACTGCTAATTCCAAATCATGTGTAACGTAATTCCGTTCATGTTCTTTCAGTTTATGGGATTCGTAACAAATGACGTGTCCATATTGTGTTAGGACCCCTCCCAAGCCTTCTTTGCTTGCATCCACACAAACTGTAAAATCTTTATCGGGATCCACTACCCTTAAGATAGGTGTTGTAGTTAACAATACTTTTAGTTTATCAAAGTTGTCCTGACACTTTTGTGTCCAAGTAAATCTTATTCCCTTTTTCTGTAGGGATGTAATTGGATACACGATCTTATAAAATCCTTCGATAAATCTTTGGTAATAACCGGTAATTCCCATGAATGATCTGATGTCTGCTACATCCTTAGGGATAGACCATTCCATAATGGCTTTTATCTTTTTTGGATCAACTGCAATACCATCTTCGGATATCATGTGTCCTAGGTACTATATCTTTATTTGGTAGAAGTCACACTTATCAAACTTTGCATACAACTTATGTTTCATTAAGGTCTGCAATACTATTTTCAGATGTTCTTCATGTTCTTCTTTTGTTTTCAAGTAAACTAAAATATCATCAATAAACACCAACAAAAATTTATCCAGATATTGACTGAATATATTATTCATCAAACACATAAAGGTTGCTAGTGCATTAGTAAGACCAAACAAAATTACGACAAACTCATAGTGTCTGTATCATGTTCTAAATGTTGTTTTATTTATATCTTCATCTTTTATTCTGACTTGGTGATAACCATACCTTAAATCTAACTTAGAGAAGATTCTTGCTCCTCCAACTTGGTCAAACAGGGCATTAATTCTGGGTAAAGGATACTTATTCTTGATCGTCATCTTATTTAGTTTTCGATAGTCAATGCACAGTCTCAAGGTCCCATCTTTATTTTTAACGATGATAACTGGTGCTCCCCAAGGTGAGACACTTAGTCTGATATATTCTTTATCTAACAGTTCTTGCAGCTAAATTTTTAATTCCATTAATTCAGGTAGACTCATTCTATAAGGTGCCTTAGATATCGGGGCAGATCTAGGTAGTAGATCGATAGAGAAATATATCTCTCTTCTTGGAGGTAGTTCTGGTATTTTGTCCACAAATACATCTCTAAACCCATGTAGGACTGCAAAGTCCTCTAAAATGGGTTTGTTTTCCTTTTCTAATAGATTAGTTACTTGAACATCATAAACTTGGCAATCTTTGTTCATACATTTCTTAAACTGCATGGTTGATATATTCCTAACTGAAACTAGTTTTCTGATCCCTTGTATCGTCCTAACTGTGTTATTTTCGTCTCTGTAAATAAGTGAATTTTCGTAATAATTTAATATTACTTTATGTTTCTCTAACTAGTCAATTCCAATGCTTAAATCGTAAGATCCCAAAGGTAAAATGTTCAAATCTAACTTTGTACTTTGACCATCTATGCTAAGTTCACATTCAAAAATAAAATCTGTTACCTTTCTCTTGGTCCCTTTTGTTAATTGTACTAACCAGGACTTAACATGCTTTACTTTCTTGAGCTTGTTTAATTCAACTAAACCATGAGTAACATAACTTAGACTAGCTCCTGGGTCAATTAATATGGAAATGTAGTTATAATGAATTTTACCTTCAACCTCCACGATAATGGATTGATGATCAACTTGTCTGCCATCCATAGATGCATTAATTTTGTTTACGCTTATGCCCATATCTCCTACTGTCGAAGCTTCTTGCAGGTTATGGACTGAAGTTCTTGCCATGGAAATTAAGTGTGGACAATTTCTCCCAAGTGAGGTTCTCCACATTCCCAACACTTTAATGGTTCTATGGGGTTGTCCCCAACTTTCTTGACTCCCAGGTTAACTGGTCTACCTCCCTCTTGAGCACTCTAGGTGTTGGAATGATAGTCCTTCTTTTGGAAACTTTTTTCCATATTCCGGAAAGGGGCTGGTTGGAACCCTTTCTTTCGCTGATTCATTATGTCATGTTTCTTGTCTTTCCATGCCTTGGGAATTTCAAACCTCTGTTTGTACTGATCGTAACATATCTGAGCCTTTCTAAACACTTCATTTAAAGTCTTAGGATTGTCAAATTCAATTATGTATTTGTACGAATGTGGTAGACAGCTTAAAAAATCATTGTATCTTTACTTTGTTTTCCTTGATGTATGGTACAAATCTCAATAGTTCCAGAAATTTATTTATCAGATCGTCCATGGTCATTTGTCCGAGTCTTAGCTTGTAGAATTCCTTAGTCTTTCTTTCGTAATAGCTTTCTGACAAATGTTTCTTCTTGAAATATTTCTTAAAATATGACCATTCCATTTGTTTCTATTTCAATCCCTTAGCCAATTTCAGGTCTTGCCACCAAATACTTTCTTTTCCCTTCAATCTGTAAATGGCCATTCTGACTTTCATATTACTAGAGTAGTTGTAAATCTGGAAGTATTTATTTATATCTAGTAGCCATTCTTCAGCCTCTTCACTCATCCTTGATTCTCTGTGAAAGGTGGGCGATTTTATTTTCTTGAATTCACCTTCCAGGTGATCTACTTGTTTTCTTTTTCTTTCAGTAGTTGTTTTGTTTCCTGTCATGTGTGTGTCTTAGAAAGAACTATCCTCATTTTTTGTTTCATGACCAAAGTTTTTAGAGGAACTTTTGCGGACTTCTTCCTCTTTGTCATTTTTCTTTGGACTCCTCTTGGTTACTATACTGCATAGAAACATTTCATTTATTTCTAACTGGTCTTCCCGAGCCTTTTTCATCTTTTCGTTATCTGCTTTAAACACTTGTAATTTCACGATGAGGTTCTTCATTGTTTCTAAAACCTGGGTGGTTGAACTTCCTTCGCTGTTATGCCATGGTTCATCAGGAGGACCTTCATTAGGATTCTCTTCAGGTCTGATTTCTTCTTCATTCTGTGCTGACATTATCACAACAGACCAACAATTTTTCTGGTTGTAACAATAAACATATTTGTTAGTTTTTTTTCAACATAAATAAAAGAATTAAATTAATTTGGTCTTGCCATGAGGTCCAAGTGTTGTAACCTTCAGCTCTGATACCATATGTAATGTACCCCAAATTTCCCAAATATTTTTTTTTTGTTAGAGGTCATAAAAGTCCCTTGAATCTCCAACATTGTTTGCGACATAGAGATAATCCATTATATATATCTTATTCCTTTAATGTATGCATAGCAGTTTTACTTCTTTGTCATTATCCCTCTTAAAGGTCGAAGGAGATTTAAATTCCACTTGTCTCTTACTATTATATTTCACTATAGCATTGTTATTGGATTATAAATCACACACTTATTTGTATTGAAGAACTTGGTGACCCTATCAAAAAGTCCCCAGGTCTTCAATACCTCTTTTGATGCAAGTTCGAACTAGACGAAACCCACAAGATTCCTTCCTAACCCCTTTTCCCTTCTTTAACACAGTTTTTGGGCACTAGCCCTTTTTCTTCATCCCTCAATTGCAAGTGACAATGGGCTATGACACGGTGCTATCAGATAGGTACTTATCCTGAGCCTTGAGAGTTTCGGGGCGCCGAAACTTTGACTTTAGAAGCTCTTGCTACTTCGTTCCTTGTTTCTCCTGGACACTAAAATTGGTGAACTTTGCGAAGTGCGGTGGATCAACAGTCCACGACTTCCTCAACAACCGACGGTTGGGATTTATTACGAAACTCTAGGCTTCGAAAGTTCTGGGTTGTCCATACTCTCCAACCTTCCAGAGTGCTCAGTCTCTAGACTGTGGTATCAGTTGCCACATACCTTCTCTCAATCAACGGTCGATATTAACTCCGGCCTTCGGGAGTTCTCGACTCAACGCAACTGCAACACAATTCCTATGGAGTACCAAGTCTCTGGACCTTGGGATCAGGCGCCATGCGTCCACTGGGGCCCACGGTCTCCATGCTTGAACTAATAAATACTGAAAACGTCACATCAACTTTAGTACTTTTCAAATTGCGGGGACATGGGTTGGCAGTTTTGGAGTAACCTGTCGATCGTTCCACAATTGTCCCCACACTGACACGTATCCTTTCTGGGAAATCGTGGTTTGGATTGTGGGACCGCCCTGTAGAATTATCTGTCACACAACTTCGATCCTCGAAATGCCTCCTAACCATCGATCTTGATAGATCATGATCAAAGTTAATGCAACCTCAATCTAGCTAACTTCTTCACCAAGTTTAACTACCATGTGCCACCACCCAAAGCGCCACGTGGCAGGACACATGAAGCCGACACGCGGCTCAATCAAGTGGGTGACATATGTCCCGAGGCACATGTCCCATGTGTCCACGTTATCCTTAGTGATGTCAGTAGGCCACGTCACTTCGAGACTTCGGGCTTCGAGAGATTTCACCTTAGCATACCCCATTTCTCTCGAACGCCGAACTCCCGAACTTTCTTACCTTCCGCTCTTGGCTTAACCCTATGATTTTGATTCGTCCTTGGTCAAATCCAACAGTAAACACTTCCCCATGGATCTATGATGTATATCCTCTTTGGGACTTCAGAACTTCGAGCTTCATCCCTTTCTTCTCTATCACACATAAACTTCGCTGAAGTCGCGAAGTCCGAAGTACTTAGGGGTTAATCCTCATTTTTATTCCTTTGCAGGTTATGAAAGTTGGTGTAATAGGATGAAGGGATCATCTTACCCCGAAAGGTATTTGAGTTCCATTTCCTTCCTTGATCGATCTATGCGCGCATTGACTTTGGTTACATACAAAATTCTATGTATACTTTCTTAGAGCTCTGTTTACAATAAGAGATTGTGGAATTTTTGGTCTATGGTACTCCAACTGTAATACTTTGAATAAGATTCATTTGAAAGTGACAACTACTTTCACAATACACTTGTAGTCTACTGAATCACTATCTTTCTATGGTAATAGATAATATAAAGGATATATTCATACTTTTATTCTTTTATCTATTTTTACATGTTATCAAATTGATAAGCACCTGTTTTAAGTTTATTCCTTATTGCACTATTTCTCTACAATGACATATATATATATATATATATATACCACCATCATATCTCAAACAACCAATATTTCCAGTATTATTTAACTATGATAAGCCATAGGAAAACATGATCATGCAGTCCCTTAAGAATTGATTTCATTTATGTATACACAGTCAATCATATTCCTAACAAATGATAATCATAAATCTAACATTGACAAAGAATACAAGCTAATATACATATATGAAACCTGATGCTGGAATATAAATGGAACAACCACGTTCCACCCAACCATAGAACATAACAACCAAGTCCACTCGCCCTGTTCACCCCCTAGCCTGACCATGAGTCCATAAGGGCAAACTGAATGATCCTCCTTAGCTATAGTCACCATCCACAAATCATAAAATCCTTTGCCTCACACTAACAATGCTCATAACAACAAACAGTTTATCAGAAAATCCTTTGCCTCACACTAAGAGTGCTCATATCAACAAATAGTTTCTTTTCCCAACATACTAAGCAACGTCCTGCCTCCTCCATATGTTGGTTTTATATGTATCCTTGTGACTAGGTCTTTCCTTCCCTCCTTGAAAAATTCGCATCTTTACAAATCCCTGATTTTTAGGGGCTGCTAGTGGTCAAATTCCACATTTTCCACTTGTAAAAATCAGCCTTGAGGTAACTCAAACTTGTTCCCCACTCATGGAGTCATGGTCAACTATTTTTAACCTGGTTGTTCCATTTGTCTTCCAACATTTAATTTATTAAAAGTTTGTCTTACACATGTGTCAAAATAAAAGAAGATAGTTGGGAAAGTCAAATATTTGCCCAACATTCATCAAATAATTTATTACAACAATAAAAATTCCAAATTCGGATTTTCCATAAATGGAAAATAATTTCCAAATTTGAATTTTCCAAGAACATAAATTTATTTCAAAGTTCACTTAGAATTTAATATTCTAAAATTTGAGGATATTAAAAAAAATAGTACATACGAGTGGGGAAATTTTGAGGACCTAACATCAACATGAGTGGGATGAGACAATTTTGAGGACCTAACACCAACATGAGTGGGATGAGACACAATGGAGTGGGAATAAACAAGTGGGGAAATTGCTCCCGCGTGTGCTTGAAATAGTGGTGTTTGTAAATAAAATACAATGACATTCAAATATGCATGTTGTTGCATAATGAAACCAACCCATAGATGAAGACATGGTACATACCTTGGCTCACTGGCATTGAGGAGGACGTTGATCGGGAGAGGAGAGTTGCATTGATTAGAAGAGGAAATCGTCATTGATCAGCAGGGGACATTGATCAGTAGAGGAGAGCCACATTATTCGTTGTAGGAGTTACTAAATTTGTTTACTATTTCACATTTACTTCATAGGATTAAGAAATTATTGCGCTACCTTTTCAAATGTCACTGGGAATACTTTTACAAATACCACTTAGGTTACTTAACTTTTAAATTTTAGCATCTACTTAACTATTAAGTTTTAACATTTAAGGGGTATCAAATAACTCTCTGGACTCTCTAGGACCAGACA
>SNQJ01S0060553.1:6454-24145 GCA_010110895.2 Picea sitchensis
GGTCATTCTTTTCAACCACATGGGATCATCCCCTCTTTCCCCATGCAATTGCGGGGAAAAACCATGTGTGTCGAAGTTGAATTGGTCGATGCGTCCCTCAACTACAGTATTTTGCTAGGTAAGAGTTGGACCTACGCTATGAAAGAATTGGTCCTAACAGTGTTCCAGGTATTTTTATTTCTTCATGAGGGCCTAATTGTGACCATTGATCAATTATCCTTCTCCCATCCTAACCCTTCATTGGGAGTCTCCACGGTCCCGATGATTGATAACCCCCAACCTGGCATCATCAATGTAGGGGTTGGTCTGTGCCCATCATTTATGGGTACTTTCTATTACCTACCTCCGACCGACAATGTCCATTATATGATGGCTATCCCCGACTAGCCTCAGGCTGAAAAGTTTCAAATCTCGTCGTTTCGCACAACGTACTTTCATGATCCTATGGACCCTTCCTTCCCCATCCACTACGATGGAAGGGACAAAGAACCATGGCATGGCCATGCCTTTGTCCACAGTAGAAGTTGCATACTCGATCATTCAACGAGCTTCTTTCAACCCCGATATGACTCCAACACAAGAGTTATATCCAGTGCTTGAGCCTATTTGGACTCAAGGTTCCCTTGCTGATACATATTGTTTAGACTATGCTTGCCTTCAGACAAAGCGATTATTGAGTCAATGACTAGTCCAGACAGACTCTGGGATGATCTTCATCATAGATCTTACTTCCTCCTAGAGTTAAGATGAATTGAAGTAGGAGAATTAACTCTGACCATGAATGGTGATAAATATTGTTCTATCAATCCTTTGGCAACACACACAGTTTACGCTGAAGGAAATATGGAAACAATAGCCGAGACGATACCTATTGACATCTCCAGAACCCCTGGAGTCATGGAGAATATCTTCGTTGGAGACGACTGCTCCCCCAAGGAGATTCAAATCTGCACATATTTATTTAAATAATTTTGCGATGTCTTTGCCTGGTCTTACGAGGAAATGCCAGGCATAGACCCAAGAATTGTCGAACATGAAATCACAACTTATCCTGATGTCAAGCCAGTCCGGCAGAAGCTTCGTCCGGTCAATCCTAGAAAAGCAACATCTATCAAGGTTGAAGTAGAGAAACTACTTAAAGTTGGTTTCATCTACCCCATCCAATTGACTCAATGGGTGTCAATACCCATGCCAGTCAATAAAAAATAGGGTACGATTCGCATATGCACATGCTTTCATGATCTAAACAAGGCCTGCCCAAAAGATAATTTCCCCACTCCATTTATTGACTAGATAGTCAATGAATGTGCAGGATGCGAGGCCTTTTTTTTCATGGATGGTTTTTCGAGATACAATCAGATACAAATCAAACCCAAAGACCAACACAAAACCGCTTTCATCTGTCCATGGGGTACATTTGCTTATCGTAAGATGCCTTTTGGTCTGAAAATGTTGGACCTATGTTTCAACGGGCCATGTATTTTTCTTTCCATGACCTCAAACACATAGTTGAGGCTTATCTCAATGATTTAGCATCATGATCTCGCAAGATAATTCATCATCCGGAACACCTCCGACTTATCCTTGAATGGTGTCGCTACTAACGAATCCACTTGAATCCAAACAAGTGTATTTTTTGTGTCACATCAGGTCGTCCATTAGGTTTCATCATTTCGAAAATAGGGATCATGGTCGATCCTCTCAAAGTTGAGGCAATAGTTCAATTGGCTCCCCCATGCACCATACCTCAAGTTCAAAGTCTGTAGGGAAAAGTGAATTTTCTACGGCGTTTCATTGCAAATTATGTCGAGATCACAAAGGGTTTTATGCGTTTATTGAAGAAGGACATTCCTTTTCATTGGGATGAAGCCTCTCAATGCTCCTTCTCCGCATTGAAAAGAGGCCTCATATCAACCCCTCTTCTTCAGCCACCCAATTATAATAAATATTTCCTATTATATTTGGTCTCTGCAGAGTCGACCATCGATATGGTCTTAGTTCAGGAGGAGGATTTACTCTCAGAATACGTGATTTATTATCTGAGTTGAGGCCTAATTGGACCGGAAATCAATTATTCCCATATCGAAAAACTTGTGTTGGAATCAGTTCATGCTGTCCAACGGTTCCATAATTATATTTTGTTTCACAAGACCACCGTCATTTCCTTCGTGAATCCATTTCAATACGTATTGACATGACGAGTCATTGGTAGAAAAATCAGTATATGGATAGTTATCCTCCAGGAATTCGACTTGGAATTCATTTTGATGAAATCCAAAAATTCGATGGTCTTGACGGAACTCATATCAGAATTTCCAGTCGAATCAGGTGATGTTATACCCGACGAGTCGCCTATCAAAGGAGACATGTTTTTTATCGCATCTTCTGACCCCTGGTATGGAGATGTTCTTGTCTATATCTAGACTTTGATGTGTCCCACATCTACTTCTCGTGATGAGTGTCATTGTATACGCCATTAGGCTAAGAATTACCTCATACTCAAGGACACATTGTATTGTCGAGGTGTAGACTGCATCCTTCGTCAATGTCTCACTCATGAAGAAGCGAAAATCATGCTTAACGATTGCCACACTGGAGCATGTGGCGGTCATTCATTTGGGTTGGAAACAACCCAAAAGATCCGACGAGTTGGTTAATTCTAGCCGACATTAATCAAATATTGCGTTGAATCGGTCAAGAAGTGCCACCCATGTCATATCTTCTCTCAGAAGATGAGGGGACACCCCGCTCCCATGTTTCCCGTTATTACCGTTGGTCCCTTCACTAAATGGAGGATTGATTACACTACATTCCACCCCCCTTCAGAAAGGGGGCACTACTATATCATCGTAGCAGTAGACAACTTTACCATGTGGGTCGAAGCTATGACAACGTTCAAAGATGACGGGGAGACAACAACTCTCTTTTTGTTCAACCAGATATTCGCAAGGTTCGACGTCCCAAGAGAGATTGTCACTGACCATGGCAGTCACTTTCATAACAAAATGATGAATGAGTTAACATCAAATCTTAGGTTGAGGCAAGAACATTCATCACCTTATTACCCCTAAGAGAATGGTCAAGTGGAAGCTGTAACTAAATCTCTTAAAACCATTCTATAGTGAACGATCAATTTGGCCAAGTCAAATTGGCATTTGATGTTATATTCGACATTATGGGATTACTAAATGTCTGTTA
This sequence comes from Picea sitchensis, assembly GCA_010110895.2. Lineage (NCBI taxonomy): Eukaryota > Viridiplantae > Streptophyta > Pinopsida > Pinales > Pinaceae > Picea > Picea sitchensis. Next base: position 9,653 of record SNQJ01S0060553.1, read on the forward strand.
AGACTACAATCGGTTTCTCACCTTTTCAAATTGTTTACGGGATGGAAGCAGTCTTTCCTATAGAATGCCAGATCCCATCATTAAAGTTTGCAGTACAGTTATTTCCAGATACTTCACCACTTGAAGAAAGATTACTATACCTCAAATATCTCAATTAACAATGTCGTGATGCAGCCTTGTCTAACGAGGCTCACAAACAAAAATTCAAGTGTCATTATGATTGGTTTGTTCATCCTCAAATTTTCTATGAAGGCGACCTTGTCCTGGTCTATGACCAAGATAAGGACCCCCTAGGGGCAGGCAAGTTCAAACCCATGTGGTTTGGACCTTTCATCGTGAAAGAAGTACTACAAAAGGGTTCTTATCATCTGATGGACTTTGAGGGAAATGTTTTGGCGGAGCCTAGAAATGGGCTCTACCTCAATAAGTATTACTCATAGGTGGGTCGCCTTGGGTGACTTTTTGTAATATATGTATAGTCTTTGTACTATTACTTTATGGTTTTTTTGGTTTTATGGACGTGTCATTTTTTGATGTCATCTTCTTCACTATGGTAGATGTCAAGTGAATCAGAGGTGTTCGTTGGATATATAGATGGCGCTAGCTGGAAAACTCGGAGGCTTGCCTCTGCAGCTTGGGTGATTTTCACACCTCAGGGCCAGTTTCTATCTTCATGAGGTATATGTTTAGGCAACACCACAAACAATGTCACCGAATATAGCGCGGTTATTGAGTTACTTCGTGATGCTTTTTCACTTGGTATCTCTCGCCTCCAGGTCTATTTAGACTCTTAGTTGGTTGTGTCTCAGTTAAATGGAGTCTACCATGTTCATGACCCTACTCTACACTGGCGATTCCTTAGGGTACGTCTCTTAGAATGAAGCTTTGATTATATTACATATTTTCATGTTCCTAGGAGATTAAATCAAGTTACAGATACTCTAGCTAATCAAATTTTAGATTGGAATCTTGCACACATGTAAGAAAGACACACACATGCACATGTAAATACATTTGTAAAGTAGATGTAATCCATAAGACATAAAAATACATAAAAATCCATATATAATATCAAAAATATCAAAGTACATGGGTGGGCACAAGCGCCTCAAAAATACGTCCAGTAGAAAGTCACGGGGCTTATGCCCTCAAAAATATACAAGTAGTGCCCTCGGCACATAATCCGTCCAACCTAACTAAGGACGGGGCCTGTTGGCTCTGTTATAATGATCAATGACATTTTCCAAATGCCGAAAAAGACGAACCCACGTCCTTGGTGCCCCCACTACATGAGGCTACATGGATGACGACAAATCCTCGACCTCTTCCATGGGGACTGTGCAAGTAAGAGGGGTAAAGTTTCGCTCTACCCGTTTCAAAACTCTCTCAGCCTCACCGGTTGGAGGTCCCCCTGCTGCTACTGGCCTGCCAGTTTTAGCTGGTCCTACCTCTAGTCGAGGACGTCACATGTTCCTCGCAAAGTTTGTTGGACACACTGGCCCCACATCTGCACATAACACACACTTAATTGTCAGATACTCTAGTATATACAAAAAAAATGATATATATAGAAACAACACAAAAATTAAATAAATTTGAAAAAGAAAGAAAAACACAAATAAAACTCACCCATCTCTCCTCGCTGCTCTCCGGGAGGTACCGAAATCTCAGGATCTCTCAAGAAGTCGATCCCGACATAGGGGTAGTCCTCTATAATTGGAGTCTATCATGCCCACCAAGAAAAAAATGTGTCACCAAAGGCCTCAATGGTACTCTCCCCCCCCGGTCGTGGAAATAATGCCGCCCATCTGCATAGTGCGGGGTAAGAGGCCTCATGCCCTCAGATCGTCTCTCTAGGACTAAGACCTGGTACACTCCCAAATAAGAAAGCATAAAGGATTGTCCCAAATCCAAAGTTCATGTGCCTCTACATACGACACTCCATCAAATGCCTCTTCATGCAGTCTAGAAATGTGGTACTCTAGTCAAAGATTTGTGCATTTAAGCATTGAATCACACAGTTCATGTGCACCCGGGAGGCCTGANCTACATACGACACTCCATCAAATGCCTCTTCATGCAGTCTAGAAATGTGGTACTCTAGTCAAAGATTTGTGCATTTAAGCATTGAATCACACAGTTCATGTGCACCCGGGAGGCCTGATGTAGAGTCGCAGATCTAGTGATCCGCCCAATAAGAAAAACTATCACTTTCAATGATAGGTCAGAGATCTTTCTTATCGGCACCTATGTGCCCATATTGTCATTACCGACTTCACAATAAAGTCCAATTAACTCCGCTATGTTGAGAGGCCCGAAAGGAAAAGTGTGGAAATTGACTAGTTCCCCTCTCCTTGAGAGGCAAGTCAAAAAGTATATGTCCTCGATCGCTGGAGTCAACGATTGACCCTCAAGCATGAAGGCCTCTTCATTAGGGTTCCAATAGTCAACCAAGGCGTTCAGTAGCCTAGGTTGTTCTCGCATGAAAGGACAATAGAAAATATTTATCAAACAACATTGCGTTAATGCAGCAAGAGAATTAGGATACTCATCGACCAAAATATCAATGTCCTCATGCTCCCTTTCTCTCCAGTGAACATACATCCTGCAGTTTACAAGTTTTGGAGAGATTATCCCTTGCATTGTTTTTTTATTATTATTTCCACATCTTAGAGGGTACATGCGGGCTGTAATGCACATAGTCACGTGTGCACGCATGCACATGCATGTTTTCCTAAGATAGCCCACATATACATAGGGCTGACCTTTTTAAAGTCGACGCCCCCTCAAAAAGAAAAATAAAATGAATAAAGGAAGAATGGAAATGCAAGGGGGGTTAGTATGTACTTACTTGGTCCAAGCGGAAGTTCTATTCGTCCACTAAAGCTCCCAGAATCAATTCTTTTCACAAAGGGGTATTTTTGGCTTTTAGTCAATTTCTCAATTTGCAATGGTGATAATGAGCTGCCAACTTCTATTTATAGACCTTTTTTACCACTTTTTGTCAATTTTTGGACCCTTTTGTCATTTTTTCTAAATTGAAAATCATTTAGTATGGTTCAAGAGTTTTCTATGCATTGTTACGATAATTGTTACTTTGGGTATTGGGGAACTTTTTGGATATTTGGGTCTTTTTAAAAGGTCCTTTAGTAAAAAGTCATTTTTCCAACTTGTTGCATTTAAGTTAGGATTCCACCTCTACTTTCTGCATCTCATTGTCTTTATCACTACGCCATAGGATCAATCCCACCAATTTGTGACACAGAACCATCATTGTTGCTTTAGAAGTGTCGTATTTTATTGGTAGAGCCTCCCTTAACATGGATTCCCTAGGTAGATCCTGGTTTCATTTTGGTGTCCATGTCATAACTAATGACCATAGGCTCGGGAGTCCTTATTAGTTTATCCTGATTACGATATTGAACCTCATTTGCATGATGCATTATCACTCTTGACCTCACCCTTGGGACTCCCAGAACATAACGGGTCTTGTTTTAAGCCCTTTTCAGACCCTCTAAAAATGAAAAGATTGTCGAGCGATCTTGTTGACCTTCACACTTGCTAAACTAAAATTTGAAGTCACATCTATCCAATAGTAGTTTACCCCTTTTTTGGTCCATATGGTCAACTATACGAACAAAGGTATACTCTAAGAGCCTCAGTTCCCTAGAAGAGTATTCTCAGGTATGATTTTAAGCCTTTTTCGGTCCTGGGGGACTAAATTTACGAAAAAGGAACCCCCACGGAGTCCATAGTTAATATTTTTTCAGACTCCCTAAAATTGAAAAGATCGTCGAGTGACATTATTCTTTCACACTTGTTAAATTGTTCCAGAAGAACATTCCTGACGGATTCCATAGTTAAGCTTTTTTTTTAGACTCCTTAAAAATGAAAAAAATTGCCAAGTGATCTTGTCTTTATCACACTCGTTACAATGGTTTTGAATAGATGTCTGGTCGGTGCTAGTTTATCCCATTTTCGAGCCAACTAGACTATCTTCGAAAAAGGTACCCTAGCGGAGTCTCCTTTTACATTTTTTCAGACTCTCTAAATATGAAAAACCATCGAGCTTACCTTCTCTGGGCTCATTAAAATTACATCGAACGACATTACCATTATGTGTCTTATTAATCGTATTTTCATACCTGTGTGTTTGGCCTAATGTCGGCTCCATGTTGCTCTCAACTGAACCATCTGAAGCATGACTTATACGCAAGCCCTGTAGCACTTTGCCTCTGCGTCTTAACACCTTTGGCCCCTAGAGGATTTTTCCCGAGTGTCCTTTTCCTACATATGTCCCTTTTTCAACTGAACTATTATGTTTGTGACACTTGATCCTCCTTTTTAACATAGCATTATTTTATTCTTTTTCAATCTTTCCAAAATTATTGAAAAAGACAAAAAAATTCAAATATACCACAAAAAGAGGAAGGGAAAAGTATTTTCTTTTTATTGGCAGCACAATGAGTCTCCCTTGGACAAATCAAATCCTTCTGTTTGTTCATCAAGCCCTAGTATTTAATATGACCTTAGGAAGTTTTTCTCGCTACATAGAGTCCTCCTCTGTTTGGTTATTCTTCCAAACATATGGAGAGTTTGTGGTGCCTCCTGCATCATGAACTTATGTCAAAATATCATGCTTCCCGAGTCTCATCTTATGTCATGCTATTGTCCAATGGAAGTTATTACCAAACTTGAGTTGGACCCCTCTGCAAATTGTCTCTTACCCTCATGCTCGGTCATCCCAAAATCCCAATCAAGTCTTTGTTCGAAATCCATGAAGCCCTCAACCTGATCATCAAAATCCTCTAGTATGTTCCTGACAAGTCATTGAAGACCTCTGGGTAGTGAAGTCATACACTCATATTACACTCCTACCCAAGTTATGAAGATTTTGAAGCCGTTTCTCGAGCTCTGAAGGCCTCATCTCTAGCCATCAGGTCTTATTCGCTTCTTGAAGATGAATACTATACATGTATATCTTTTTGATTTCAAGATGTAGATCCGCTGTGTATTGCTCGCACCTACACTTTATATAGTTATACGCCATGGATCTACAGTGTATTTGATTGGTAGCCATGATTTTATTTCATTCTAACAATGGGTATGCCCGCCTCGGTGAGACAATTGTTATTTTGTAGATGGCACCTCTCGAATTCTAGTCCTTGGGCTCACTTGTTTGGTATGTTGGTGAAGATTGATAATGTATTTCGGCCATCAGATGCTCTTCTAACCTCACACATTCGGGGGCATCTGTTATAACCCTAAATTGCACCAGACATGCTTACCTAGCATCAGGCCATCTCATTTGACTTCTTTGCTAAGCCACTACTGAACAATTTCTTAAAAAACACTATCTTTGAAGGCATACGCTCCCTGCTCCACTATTGCACATGTGTGTACGCTGGTTGACCCACTACAGCCCGCGTATACCTAAAAAGCATGAAAAAATGGAAAGTTGCAGATGGAACACACTGTTTTGGGTAAGTTAACTAAACTGACTAACCGTCCATAGTTGGTCACTCGACCAAATACCTAGCCCTTTCTATCCTATAAAAGCAGGGGTAGGGGTCCCATTTGGAAGGAAGAAAATCATAGCAAAGAAACTATACCTGATTTAGTATTCCCCTTGCCCCAACCTTTTGCAACTATTGTGTGAAGAGAAGCATATATAGAAGCAGTTGGAGCACTGTTGGAGGAGCCTAGGACCATATTCGAGGAGCAATGGCCAATCTCACCATTGTAAGCTTACTTTTGTGAGATTAATAAAAGAAGTAATTTTCCCGTCCCTCCATATGAGATTGCCAATATTTAAATTTGATTATATTTTGATAGGATCTCTAACCCACTAGTTTATAGGTTATATGAATGTGGAGTTCTTTGTTTGTCTTTATGAATGCAGGTCAGCATTGGGAGGAGATTTGAAATCAAGGAGCTACCAAGCACTGAAAGGATCGACATCAAACACAAAAACTAAGGTACAATAACCAGATCTCTCTAACCTTGTATTTGCATATGAGTAATGGGAGTTATGCTTAGGATGTTGGTAAAAAGTGGGAGACTTTAGGTCATTTCTGCATGCATGATAAAACCCTTAATGCTAGTCCGTAGGAGGGATTTCCCACCCACAACACACATCCAATTGGTCTTGACATGGATTCCATCAAGGGAAATGCACAAATTCCAGGTTAGCGTCGACCACGAGATGCAGTCTCAAGCACATAAAAACTTAGTCGAGCTACAAAAAGCAACAAAGTAGCGGAAAGCATTGGAAAAAGTGTATGAGCAGGCCAAATCCAAAACTGAGAAGGAGACAAAATGTAGGAATGAATTGGAACGCAGAGTGGGAGAAATTTTTGGGAAACTTCCAAACACTGCGTAAGGAAACGAACTCCCAACTAGAGAAAATATAGTCCAGATTGTGCAGACAATTTCTCGATACCAGAAGGATATCGAGGATCTCCGAGAACAACTAACACCAACAACTCCACCAGCAGTAAAGGAGCAAAGGAGGTAGGTAGAAACAACGCAACTATAGGAGATGGAGAAGTAGGTTAGCATGGAAACTGACTTGCTCGACAAAGCAGTGCAACTTTGGACAAGACTAGAGGAGGATCCACAAGTTCAATGCTAGGAAAAAGAAGAGGAAAGCATCAATGCATTAATCCAAGAACTTAAACAGAGGCAAAATACCATACCAATTCTAGAATGCGTCAAGGGGACACAAGAGCTAAAGCGGATGCAGGCAGAACTTATCACTGCGCAAACACAAAAACAGGAGCATAAGGCTCAAATAGAACCATTACAGGAATGGGTAGCAGAAGTACTCTCATAGGCAGAAACAGATAGAACACAGATGGCACAGACATAGGTAGAATGCACAAGACTACTAAGCGACTAAGTGGCAGTTCAGGTAGTGGATTCCATTAAGGAGAAGACCGCGCATGCACTGACAAAAGTTGTAGAGATAAGGGGAAAATTCCAGATGATCATTGAGGAGATCAAGGCAGCTGAGAAAGATTAGGTGGGTCGGTACGCGTCACATGTCAATGTTGGGGGACTGTTGGTAGCAGGACGTAGTGGGAAAGAAAGCGTGCACAAATAGTAATGATAGTTGGAAGAGCAATCGTGGGAAAGGAAGCATGCAAGAGGAAAGAGACAACTGGTAAGAAGCACAACACACACGCATGCAATAAGGAGGCAACAACTGGAAGGAAGCAAAGCATGCATGAAGAGAAGGAAGACCTAATGACAGTAGGGTTAGGGTTTTTGTAAGGTTTTTGTGTAAATGGTTGAATATACCAATAGATATAAATATAGATATGCATGTATCATAGAGAGGTTCAGTTAGGTTCGATTGTATTTCAGTTAGGAATGTTTCTGATTAGATGCACTATTTTTGTAAATCAATTGAGCTAAAGCAGGAGAGGAGGTAGATTTTGAGGACTAGATCATAGACCATGGAGCCTGGTGAAATATAGTTCACCTCACATAGATCTTACCCACCCAAGGAGAGTTGTAAGCGCGCTACGCGAGAATTGTAGAACTGCCATAATAAGAGATCTAAGAGACAGATCTTTGTGGGCGTAGCCTAGGAGGGGGTGAACCATGGTAATATCTATGTACTATGATAAATGCATGCATATCTTTGTCATACTTTTATTAGTTGAATGTTGTGTGCAATGAATGAATGAGTTATTATATTGCTTGGTTAACTGTTGTGAGAATATAACGAAAAGATACCACGGAGGTTAGAATATAAAAGAGGATAATAGTAGTTCATAATACAATTAATAATTAATGGCTCAGAATGCATATCCCCTATCTCATACTCAATCCTAGGTTATAAACATCTGAGTCTTACAACCACCCATTTAAAGCTATCTCAGGTGAGACTACGCAGTGCATTCCATGTAGTGTGTTGCCTTCTGGTTTACCAGAAGGGCCAATAGTTTTAGGATTTGTTGGTACCCTTATAGATATGAACCCTGGTTCTATGACGCATGGTAGAAAATAGAATTCGTCCAGTTAAACCAACAATATCCAACAACCCAATTCTCTGGCTCCATATAGAAGGAGGCTACAACCCCCTGGGTTCTCCATCGATAATTGAAAGGTGGCTACAAACACCTAGTTCTCAAGCTCCATCTCCCTAATTCTTTGGAACCAACCAGAAAGAGGATACAACCCCATTTCCTTTCCCCATCCTACTTCCCTGAAATATAAATTCCAAATGTAGAAAACTTGTCACTATCACTGAATCAATCACTGCCACTATAACTCTGTCATTGTCAACTTGTACCAAAATTCTTCTAATATTTCCTACAGATTCATGAGTTCTCTATACTATAGCACATGGATGTACATGAATGTATTTAATGCAACTCATGTATGTCCACACCTCTCTTCTCTGCAACTCATGGAACCCTCCCAGTTTCACTATTATTGTCTCTATTTTTGTCGAACTGTCATTGTAAAACCTGTCATGTTAACCTATACCAGAAATATGTAACAAATTGATCCAAACAACCTATACCAACAATATGTAACAATAATATCATCAACCAAACTAAATCCAATCACCAATACCAATCACCAAAACAACTCTCAACCATATGCACATTATCACCGGGATGTGCATCAAACAAAACTACTCATAACAACTCGCAACCATCACCCACACATGCCTCTACAAAGAATGTACCAATCACAACCAAGTACCAACCTATACCACAACAAGTGCATCAACCATGCACAAGAACATCCTCCAAGATAACCAACAAATAACCTCTAGCAATACATCATACCATCCATAAACTGAAAACCATAAACCCTTACATCAAACCATGTGCCAAAACTTCACTGTTATATAGCCTTAAACATGTACCACTCATAATCCAATCATATACCAATACTACTAAAAAATTACTCTCACAATTCTCCACAAGATATGCCAATAAAACCAAGCTAGGTGCACCAACAATGTGCCTCAACAAATCTTCCTCAAATCATACTCTACAACAGATACCATGCATCCAAGAGGGCATAAACCAAACCTCACAAAGTCATGCCTCAAGCATGCTCCACAAAATCACTAAGATATAACCTCATAATAATATAGACATACCTTTACACTCTATAACTGACCTAATGCCTCATATCTCATACCAACATACTTACAGTCTCTCCTCAGATCCTGCAACCTCAAACAAGTATCTTCCTCCTTTCCCTTTCTACAGAATTGTGCTTTTCCCTTCTATAGCTCACGGGTTTCCATGTTTTCCTCCTCTATGGCCCACGGATGTATGTGCTTCTCTATGCCTATAGCTCACAGATAACCTCTGAAATCATGTTTCATTCACTTCCTTTGCATCTATGAAATTTTCATTCCTTCATAACTTCATTTCCTCAGACCTAGGCTTTCTCATATTTGTCAATGTATTCCTGCAAATAACCTTTCACAAAATAGATATTCAATAATGTTCAATAGGTAGGTAGGTACTAATATGAGTCCCTTTCTCTCTTATTTATACGTTTCCAAGTGTCTTCCTCTATAAGTTTCCTTGTAACTATTTTACCCCTTTCTCCATCTTCTAGGGCTAACCCACTTTCTTGTTGCAACTAAATTTCCTTAATTAGTCAACAAATAAATCCTTTACCCTTCTTGTTGCAACCAATTAATTATTTAATTCATTTCTTTTACAACCACTTCGACTATGGAATATGCTTTATGACTTTCTAGAATCTTTTGACTTTTTTTTTTACCTTCTACAGGCTTCTATATTACTTTAAGGGGTTCTCCCACTTATTAATGCCCTTTCTCCCTAACCGTGAGGAACTATGTTATGTACAACATATCACCAAAAACAACATAATATGTACTATCCATCCATGATAGTATTACCTTCATATTCACTTATCTTCATGCCTTTATACTGCAAACAAACTTGGGTCCCTTACCCATACCTTTGTGCTACCAGAATTCACTACCAAACTTCTCCAAGGGTTGACATCAATGACAACCAACTTTCCATCAATCTAAGACAACTATCCAACAATTACAACCTCAAGTTCCGCCGCACTTATTTTCCACCTATACTTAGATGTGTTTCCAAGAATTTATCTACAGGTCTAATCCATATCTCTTCATACTTCCACAACCTCAAGAATGCACCTTCATGTTCTTCTGCACTCACTTCTCACCCATACTTAGAAACATTTCTAAGTATTTTATCGTGAGTCTGTGAGACATCATGAGTCATTGGATATATCATCCTCAGGACCATTCGATCTATGACATGTGGAGAACTCTTGGGCCATCGGATCTATTACTCTATGGTCAATCTAATCTGTGACAAGTGTGTTATAGCCCTAAAATGCACTACCTATGCATACATAGCATTGACATACTTACTTGCATAATTTTCCAAATCATTGTTGAGGAACTCTATTTAAAAAAACATTTTTTGGAGCATGTATGTACCCTATTGCACTACTTCCTGCATACATACTCTGTCTTCATGATAAAAAACTGCGTACATATGCTAGCTGCACACTAAAAAACCACATATACCTCCAAAATTTGCAAAAATTAAAAAGTTTCAAGGAATTTGGTGGAATTAACGAGGTATTGGAGGTTTCCAAACCATTTCACTTGCTATAACACGTCCCCAAATCGAATAAATATCATTTTTTCATATAAAAGGAGGTCTTGGGGTCTCATTCCACAATCAAGAATTAGAACGATGAAACTCTGCCCAAATTTCCTTTCCTTCCTTGCCCAAGTATTTGCAGCCTTTTTTGAGTTATTGCCTCAACATTCCCTCTCTAGTCCTTTTCTTTCATACAATCCCTTCCATTCCCTTGAAGTGATTAGTTGATTGTGAGAGAATGAATTCAGAAGGTGCACTTGGAGAATTTTTAAGAGGATTTCGGATGAGGTTCGTAGAGTCTCGGCCTGCAAAGGTTGTAATTTCCAATCTTTGAATATTGAATAAGAGAATATTTTTCCCTTTCCCGAATGATATCCTTATGTATTTTATTTGGTTTATGCATAATGAGTTATATATAAACCTAATTGATGAATAGAGATAGAATATTGGTATCCTTGTTTTCCTAAGAGTTGATGCAGGTAAACTTTGGGAGGTGACCAACATCCAAGGAAGAAATGAAGCTTGAGGAGGTCAACATCAAACATTGGATAAAAGGTACTTCTTCTGACTTACTCTTCTATTATTTTTTGTTCATCTGTGTGGAATGTTTGGGGTAGTATAGGAATTAGATTGAATTTTAAGGGATTCGTTTCTCTGTCTATACTTAGAACCTTGGTATAGTTATAGGGGGATTTTCCTACTAGCAGAATTGGTGAATCCGTTGGGGAGTCTCTCTAGGGTTTTAGAGGGATTTTTTTGGATTTTTAATTGGATTCTTGATTTCCTTTTGAGTTTCAGTCAATTTCTATGAGTCTTTTAAGGATTTTTGGTCACATGCAAGGTACCTACCAACTTTCCTTGCCCCGACAACATGACTAGTCTTTTTCTTTTTTGAAACATCTGAAAGGTGTACACACTCTGCTTTGGCTCAGCCCGCGTACATACACGCCTTGCATAGTAGACATCCCACGTACATACATAGGCTGTTGGTGTAACAACCCGTGTCTCTGTATCTTGAAAGCGTTTTTTAACAAAGAGGGTTCTATCTCTTTCCTAATAGAAGTTTAGGCTTCTCAGGGATTTCTTGAACCTTTCAGAGTCTCTGTTTTTGTCCTTAGCTTGGGTTGAAGATTCGTTGTTAATGTGTGTCTTATTTTTCTTTGTTTTCCCTAGAGGTTTAGAGTGAACTTTCAACTTTGATGTCTTCCTTTTGGTTTCTTGTTTGAATCCCTACATTTACGCCGTTGGCTTAGGGTCTCTGTCAATCTTGGGTTTTGTTTTCTCTTTTTCCAGTTTGTTGCTTTGAAAAACATAAAAGAATTTTTACTTTGGTTTTTCTTGATAAAGCAGGTGTTGGCCCTTGACCAAGTTTTGGGAATTTCTTGGTCATGATGACCTATTTTGGAACTTTGACAGCCTATCGAAGGAGGAGCACAAGATGAAGTGGAGATCATGGGATCTCGGTCCCCTTTTTGGGTTTTTGGGAATATGTAACGGGAAGGGGATGTCATCCCATGGGTTTACCCATGTTTAGGCATATTTTGTATGTATACATAGATGTCTAGGCCATATAGATAAGCAGTGGATATTATATCTATGTGATGTAGGCTAAGTGCCAAGAGTTGAATCTGTGTGATCAAGGCTTTGTGCATTCTGTGTAAGACTTGTAGAGCTAAGTGCAAGTCCCTGTGCGATATGATAGGAGGCTTAGAGTTGTAATGCAAGGAAGAAGGGTCTAGCGAGCTGCACAAATCTTTTGTCCTGTCCGGAGTAAGGTTTTTTAGGCTCTGTGCTTGTAACCGATTGACCGAAGACTATAAAGAAGAAGAGTTGGTGGATGTAGCTCTAGGACAAGGGTGAACCATGTAAACACTATGTTATGTTCTTTGTGCTTTGTCTTGATGTGTTCCTATGTTATATGCTAAGTGCTCTGATATGTTTAGATAGGTCTATTCATGCTTGGTTCTTATTATATATGAGAATGTTAGATCTGATCTAGATAGTCATTCTTAGTGCTTGATATGCTCATTCTGATCCATTTGTATATGCTAAGTGCTTGAATACTGTAGATTAGTGTGAATACTGTGAATCTCTGTTGTATCAGCGAAGTGAATAGTGATTACATACTAAGAAACTGATGGTGCTAAGAGTTGTATTAAGTATTATAATCACATATCTGTATCCCAACTAAGGTTGCATACACTTGAGTCCTACAACCACCCCTACCTCTACTTCGGGTGGGACTTCATCTGCTTCGCAGGTGTTGCCGAAAGGGCCTGAAGTTAGGGTTTTTTTGGTGCGTTGTTGTAGCATTGAACCCTGGGTCTGCCCCTGTGCCAACAAATGGTTCCATTGCCGAGACTTGAAACTATGATTGTTGGGAACTAAGGAAGAAGACACTTTGTGCAAAATATTCAATCTGAAAGTGTGAAATCTCTGTGCGTAGATCTATTGCCCTAGTGCATAGCATTTTACTTGACCTGTGAAGATTTGTGCCAAGAGGAAGGTCAAATATGAAGAGAAGAAGTCTGATCTGAAGAAGAGAGGTAAGATATGTACGCTCTGTGCTCTGATAAAGGTAAGAATAGTTTAAAAAAAATAGATCTGAAAGCTTTGTGCTCTGTAAAAGTAAGATAAGTGAAAATTTTCATTTCTAGTGTATGGATATAGGTATGATTGATAGATTATGTCCTAGCTTAAAAAATAGGGCACTAATAGACGAAAGAAGGTTTGATATGAATAGATATGATAAGAATCATGAAATATATGTTATACCTATGCATAGAAAAGATGTTTGGACTAACAAATGGATGCAGTATCCTAGAAAGAAATTGTTGCAGGTTAGCTCATATGATCCTAGCGCGCAGTACAGGAGAGGTTGGGGATCATTCAAAAGAAAGAGAGGATTGACCCTCTATTATAGTTTCAGAAGAATAGGACATCTTTCTAAGGAATTCCTTGGAAGAAGACCTCGTTGTCTTTGTTGTAAGGCTATGGAACATGAAGTGTTGGATTGCCCCAGAATGATTGCTAAGCTTGAAAGTATGAACATAAGACAAGAAAAACCTAAGCCATATCCATAAACTAAGGCTATAGAATAACGCCAGAAAGAATCAGAGAAGGAATTACTACATATGAAAGACACCTTGGATAACCATTGACATGTTAGACTATCATAGATTTTTAAAGACAAGGAGTTCCTTGAAGCAAGAATAGGGTTGAATTTGTTCTAGATGAGGACACACAAGTGAATATTATGACAGAAAGAACCTGGGAAGCTATAGGAAGGACTAATACGATCCCTTCACTAGGAGGAATAGGGTTATTCAGAGGAAAACTAGTAAAATTATGTGCGAAGCTCGCTCATATACCTATGAACGTTAATGGAACTTCGACAGAGGAAGATTTTGAGATTATTAAGTTTATTGAAGACATCGCCCCATTTACCATGTTAATAGGAAAACCTTGGATTGATAGAGCTCAAGCCAGATGAAAGGAAGAAGAAGAAGCCTCAGAGTAGAAGAAACAAGACTTAAAAGATTTCATGGCTAGAAGGATCGCACAATTGATTGAAGAACGGGAGAAAAGATCGAAGCTAGTTGTCACTAGAAACATTGATGTCGAAGATGCAAGAACATTAGGAGACCCAAAGAAGACTGAAGTACTTACTCTAGATAAATAAGAGGTATTACCCCTAAATCCTAGGAAAGAATCTCAACAACGCGCAGTGACTATGTTAAAAGACAATAAGAATCAAAATGGAAAAGAGACTACTGAAACGAAGTTCACTGGAAAAAAGGCTAGAAATATAAGTAAGAAGAGGGCTAAGATTGGAAAGTTA
>SNQJ01S0060553.1:24155-35910 GCA_010110895.2 Picea sitchensis
ATTCATATGAAGGGAAAGAGAGTAATCAAAGGATTATAAACACAAAGAAAAATCAAAGGCACGTAGACAGGGTGAGAATCCCCAAGGAGATTTTAGTTAGCAGGAGAATCCCCTAGGAGAGTTCATTTGGGGGGAGCAGCCCCAAAGGGAGATACCCTTTGCCATTGATGTCAAAGGGGCAGAGATAGAAACATTGATAAAGAGTATAAGAATGAATGTTATCATGACTAAGTGTTTCCATCAATGTTGGTGTTGCCATCAATGCCAAGGGTGATATTGTCAGACAGTTGGCTTAGTTTGAAGGATAGTTGGTATGGATTGTTGGTTGTAATTGATGTCAACTATTGGAGAGTGATATTGTAGATTGATGTCAACGCTTAGTGATTGATGTCAACCCTTGGAGAAAGTACGGTATCAAACTTCAGTAGCACAAAGGTTTGGGTAATGGACCCAAGTTTTTTTTATACAAAGATGACTCATTATTGTCTTGTCATGTTTGATAATAAGTACAAATGGATGAACTCCAAATTGGTCCCATTATGGTGAAATCCCTCACAGGAAGACGCTTTGCGGATTGAGTTATCCTAGAAGTATGGTTAGAGAACCCATTCTTATTTGTGGAATAATGAGATGAGGGTCGATGAATTTTTCAGTGAAACTATCCTATATGGATATTTCTTATCATGCCATTTCCGGTGGTATGTGGAACATCACATAACTCCTCACGGTTAGAGAGTTATGGCTATGAGAAGTTGGAGAACCTAGGTTTCGGTAATGGACCCAAGTTTGTTTGATGGATAACGGTATGAATTTTGATATATTTTCAGGTAATACTATTCTATATGGATAGTACATGTCATTCCATTTCTGGTGGTATGTGGAACGTCACATAACTCCTCACGGTTTGAGAGTTATGGTCTTACGAAGTTGGAGGATCCTCATATGTCATCTATAAGCCCCAAAAGGACAAAGTAGAAAAAGTGGTTTAAGAGATTTTAAAAGTTAAATAATAAAGTGAAGTGATGAGTGTACTATAATTCAAAGTGAATACAAAATAACTTATTTAAATAATAAATTTAATGGATAAATTAGAAGTGGGTTAACCCTAAAATAAGAAAAGTGGGCAAAGTGACCTAGAAGATGTTTTTAAGGAAGCTACTTGGAGAGTATAAATAAGAGGCAAGGCTCTCTCATTTCAGACACACTTGAGAATTTTGAATACCTATAGGTGTCTGAGGTAAACAAAGGATATCTAAGCCGAATTTCCGAGGGAAGGTGAAGAAAAGAAGGTCGGAATTCAAGGAAGGATAAATTATTTTGATGATGCTTTCTAAGGTATGGTATTTACAGGTCATCTCATCATTTTTACAATACCTTTTTTTATAGAATGATTCTGACCGTGAAATTGATATTCCATTGAGGAAAGATATTCAAGTATATGTGGTAAAAAATTCAGCTTGTGGGTCGTTTTATTTTTGGAGTTACACTCCGTGGAAAATAGTGTTTGTGGCTAGTCCTGAAACTAGTCAAAAACACGTGTTTCGGGTAAAAACGTCATAAATTCTTCATAACAGATCCAAATTCAGTAGGAACAAAGTTTTTGGTTAGAGTACAGTCTATATTATTGTTTGTAATAGTTTCATATCGATTCAATAAATATTTCGTGTGGGGCACGCTCTACAAGGTCGCTTTCTAGAAAAATCCAGAATTCAGCAAGGTATGTCATTTTTTCTATAACTCGTTTTCTGAGAGGTTACAAGTAGTGACACCTGGAGGAATTTCATAAAACACACTAAAGAACATTTTCTATCAGTTTCAGATCTTTATTCATTACGGGTACAAAGTTTTATTATTTCAAGTTAGAGTTGTGGAATAATCCAAAACTAGTCTTGTGAAACTAAAGAAAAGTCTGATGAAAATGCTAGTCACTTGTTGTTAAAGTTAAGGAAAGATTGCAGGTATGTGATCATATACCCCAGGTCTATTACATAGTTACAAATCATATTTGGATGATTAAATTGAAGAGGGATTTTGGTTAAGGTACATGTTGGGTACATGGTTGAGACGAGTAGTTGATGAGTTGGCACATACATAAGGTGTACAATTGATGATGTTGGTACATATTGATGAGTAGTTGACACATGATTGGTACATACTTGGTACGTGGTTGGTTGCACTTTTGTATGGTACAGGTTGATTACAGGTTGGTTGGTACAGGTTGGTGCATGGTTGATGCACTTGTTTATGGTACAGGTTGATTACAGTTTGAGGTACAGGTTGATGCATGGTTCAGGTTATTGGTGTAGGTTGTTTGGTACAAGTTGGTTGGTACAGGTTGGTGCATGGTTGATGCACTTGTTTATGGTACATATTGATTACAAGTTGAGGTACAGGTTGATGCATGGTTTAGGTTATTGGTAAAGGTTGATTGGTACAGGTTTATAGTAATATATCTCATAGTGATAGTGTGACAGTGGTTCCATCATTCTACTTATACGTCAAGGCGGTTGGATGGGGCAAGGATAGGTGGTTGTATCCACCTTCCGATTGTAGTAGGGGAACATAGGGGATTGTAGCCTCCTTCTGGTTGTAGCTAGATAATTGGGGTGTTGGAGCTTCCCTCAAGTTGTAGCCTGAGAAACTAGGGGGTTGGATCCTCCTTCCAGTTGCAGCTGGAAAACAAAGGAAGTTGGTGCTTCCAATGAATGTGATTCTTCAAGAAATATAAGAAAAATCATTCTGTGGTTTTCTCCCACTTTGGGTTTGCACATAAAAAGCTAGTGTACTATGTATGTGTATGACTGTTCATTTGTTCATTGCTTATTTACTCTGCAGTTATTGGATGATAATGCTACATTGATATAACACTTGGATTATATGGTTAAAAAGGATTAAATTGATTTATTACTGATTCACCCCCCCCTCAGTAATCCAACAAGAAATGTGGAGCCACCTCTTTATAGGTGTTTTTTTTATACCACTAGTTCGCCAGAGTCAGTGTGTGAGACTTTTATGAACTTGAATGATCCCGCAAGGGGAGAACCTATGCATAAGATCTTCATGGATAAATTTACTGATGATATGAACCAAGGAACCCCTTCGCAAGGGGATTCTTGTGCTTTTCCTTTCTTCGAAAACGTTGGTGTCCCTTTGAAGGCCACTTTGTACATTCCTGGGTTGAATGTGGAACTACCAGTTTGGTTGGGTACCATTTCAAATGTCATGAATTCTCTTGATGCTTCTCAGTTAATCACCTTATGTCATGGGAATCATGTTGATGTTCCTTCATCAACAAAGTCTTCTCCTCCTCCTTCTTCCTTCTCTGGTGAAATTCCAGCTATTGGTAACCAAAAGTCTAAACAAAATAGAAAGAGGAAGAATAGGAAGAAGAAATCACCAACCTCTGCGAGTCATGTTGGATATAGGTTGTCGACCTCTGCAAGTCATGTTGAAGACCTCCACTCAACCTCTGAAAGTCATGCTGGGGGTAAATAACCAACCTATGCTAGTCATGTTGGAGATAGGTTTTCGACCTCTGCAAATCATGTTGAATACTAATACCCAGCCTCTGAAAGTCATGCTGGGGGGGAAATCACCAACCTCTGCGATTCATGTTGGAGATAGTTCATCAATCTCCAAAAGTCATGTTGAAGACCAACACCCAGCCTCTCCAAGTCATGCTGGGGGAAAATGTTTAGTCACTGCTAGTCATACTGGTAATAGGCATGTAGCCTCTGCAAGTCATGTTATCGACCAATCACCAACCTATGCAAGTCATGTTGGAGATGTGCAACCAACTACTACTAGTCATTTTGGGGGCATTGGTTTTGTTGAGAAACCTAGACGGATAGGAGGTAAGACTAAGTTCCCTTGTAAGATTTCCAAGGGAGATCACCTTACTCATATGTTCCCTGGCATTCCAGAGGCACAAATATTTTGGTCCCTGTCTTCAAGCTCTTATGATTCTGAGTCTTCTGAGGTTTCCTCATAGTCTATTCAACCAACAGTTGAGAAAGTGGTTGTTCCAATGCAATCTTCGGCTAATCCCACTTCTTTTTTGGGGGGTCATGTGCCTTCAGACCATGTTGTCTTGCATCCTATTCAGCCAGTGGTTTAGGAAGTGGTTGTCACAATGCAATATTTGGTTGATCCCACTCTTCTCTTAGAGAGTGTCGAGTCTACCAAAGTGGTCACACCATGCAATCTTCGGCTGATACCACTCTTTTTGTGGGGAGTGATGTGTCTACCCACTATGTTTTTAGAATTTCCAATTCAGTACTTTCAAAACAAGGGGGCATTCCACTCACTTTGAGCACACCCCATCCAAGTCCTAGAATGGCTTCCTTTGATTGGAATGACCTTTTTGAGCCTCATCTTCCTTCTTATGCACCCTTTCAAATAAGGGTTTAAGTTAATTAAAAAAAAAATTAGCGATGTATTGTGGATGAAGGAGCCTCCGCAAGTATTTTATCCTCCTTGGCTTGGAAATCCTTGGGATATCTTGAGCGTGTGTCTGCTTCGCAAGATTTGTTGGGTTTTCATAGATGTCCTAGTGAATATTTGGGGATTCTTCCTCAGTTTCCTATCTCATTAGGTGGGAAGATTGTCCTTGTCGATGTTATAGTGGTGTAAGGCATGTTAGATTTCAATATGCTTCTCAGGCATGATTATGTATATGTTGTGAATGATATGGTGCCTACGCTCTTCCAGGTGATGCATTTACCTCATAATGGAAGAATTTTCACTATCGACTAGTTGGAATCTGATAATTTCCATCCTAATTCGACATTCGTTCAGGCACCCCATTTATATGTTCCTAGTGTTCATGTAGAATCTACCCCTCCATGGGTTAATTACATGGCATCTTATCCTCGATGTTCAATTGATTCTGAGCATGAACCTATGCAATCATGTTTACCTTCTCGAAACATGGTCTCGGTAATTGATCAATCTTTTTATTCAATGGGGGCATGTGAGCCCTTGCTTCCCCCTCTTGGTCCGAGTGTTCTTGAGTTTCCTTTTGAGTATGATCTCACTGTTTGTAGATCCCCAAACCCTTGTACTTGTGATTCTTTGTTGATAGAATCTGCCAGTCATGGGAAGAACCTCCATTGTCATATGGATTATGGTCAGTTTTATTCTCCCTTTGGGACTATCTACCCTCCTCGTTCGCGTGATTTATTGGATTTTGAATTTCCTTAGGATGAGGCTATCCTTGAAGCCATGACTATATTTTCTATACTGTGGGAGGACTTACACCATAGTTTATGTTTTCTTCCTTTTTCAGAGACTTTCCAGGTTGACTATCGAAGAGACTCTTGGTCAAAGCCTAGAAACGGGCTCTACCTAAAATACTACCATGCATGAGCCATAAGGTTGTGCGGTACCTTGTACATATTGTATAGTCTAGGTTTGTTGTTTTCAAGTTTTGTATTCAATAGTACCTCTTATTTTCCAAATTTTATACCTACATTGGATTTATTAACTTTTGGATGAGTGTTATTTGTCTTATACGTAGGATCTTGGAGAAATTTTTTCTTTGACTTTTTTTCATCGTATCGATCCATTCTGACAAGTATTGACCTAGAAACTGACATATAGGTTAGATTTTTTCCCTACTTTCATTTTTGCATTGTCCATTTCCTAGTTTATTTGGCCTTAGGATCAACCCATTTGAATTGAGATACTAACCTTCCTTGTTCATAAGTGTATCATACTTTATGTGATAGAGCCTTCCTTCCATGGGCACCCTAGTCAGAGCCTTGTTTTCCATTTGGTTCCCATGTCAAAGTACTTCATAGGCACGTTAGTCTCGTTTAGTCCCGCCATGAATTTGTGTTGAAGCCTCATCCTTCTTCTTCATTCTTTTTCTTGGCCTTACCCTTGTGACTCCCTAATGAGCACGCTTTGTTGTCTTTCAAGCTCTCTTTAAATTTCAAAAGAAACATCCAACGAGATTGTATTTATTCTTTTCGATATCATATGGATTACTTCATAAAAGTGGCCTCGTGGAGTCTTCTTTAAGCCCTTTTCAGACTTTCTAAAATTGAAAATATTGTCAAGCGATCTTGTTTCCCTTCAGGCTCGCCAAAATAAATTTTGAAGGCACATATGTCCGGCGATAGTTTACCCCTTTTGTGGTCTGGATGGATAATTTTACAAATAAAGGTTTTGTCTAGGAACTTCAGTTCCCTAGAAGAGTATTCTCAGGCATAAGTTTAACCCTTTTTCAGGCCTGAGGGACTAAATTTTTGAAAAAGTAACACTCTCCTTGGTTTTGGTTTATCACTTTTTCAGGCCTTGGAGATTAATTACGAAAAAGGAACCCCCCTGGAGTCCAATCTTAATCTCTTTTCAAATTCCCTAAAATAGAAAAGATCATCGAGTGACCTTGTTCCTTGACACTTGTTAAATTGGTCCAGAAGAACATCTACTTAGCATGAGTTTAACCCTTTTTCTAGCCAGTAGATTATACCGGAAAAAGGTACGCCTTGAGAGATTTGTCTCACTGGGAGAGTTCTCCTTAGTTAATTTTATACCTTTTCGGGCTAAGGAGACTAAACTCAAAAAAAGGTTGTGAGTCCATAGTTAAGCTCTTTTCAGACTCCTTAAAATTGAAACGATAGTCGAGTGATATTGTATTTGTCACACTCATTAAAATGGTTTTGAAAATATGTCCTTTCAGTGAAAGTTTACCCATTTTTTGAGCTGATTGGACTAGATGCGAAAAAGGTACTCCTTGGAGTCTTCTTTTTACATTTTTTCAGACTCTCTAAATGTGAAAAAACCATCGAGATTACCTTCTTTGGGATCATAAAATTTACATGGAAGGTTTCTTGTTGTGTCATGATTAATCACATTGAGGGTCTCCTCTTTGCGTCTTTGGCCTAATGCAGGATCCATGTTTCTCTCAACTGAACCTTTAAAGAATTCCTTATACACAAGCCTTGAAACACTTTTTTGCCTCTGTGATCTGCCACCTTGACCCATGGAGGAATTTTCCCCGAGTGTCCTTATCCTACACATGTCTCCTTTCCTTGAGCATCAATATGTTACATACTCTTGGAACTAGTTTTCTTGCTCGCAAAACTCATTCCTCCTTTTTAATCTAGCATTCTTTTATTCTTTTTCAATCTCGTTAAAAAATTGAAAAAGACAAAAAAATCAAATATTCCAAAAAGAGGGGACAGGATATATACATTATTTTTTCATCATCAAAGATAGTCACCCTTGGACAAAGCACATCCTTTCATTTGTTTTTCAAGCATTTGGATCTAGTATGAACTTAGGAATTTATTCTCGCTACATAGATTTGTGTCCTCCTCTGTTTGGTTACTCTTCCAAACATATGGAGAGTTTACGGTGCCTCGTGCATCATAGACTTATGTCAATATTACACTACTTGAGTATGATCATCTTTTGTTCTCTTGTACAAGGGAAGTTTTATTCAACCTAAGTCGGCCTTTCTATAGTTTGTCTCTTGACTTTCATGATTCGACCATCCCCTGAGTCCAGTCAAGTCCAGATTCAAAATCGACGAAGTTCTTTGCCTGATCATCAAGATCCTCTAGTCTTTTCCCGACGGCTTGTTGAAGACCTCAAGGTAGTGAGTCTTACACTCCCATTGTACTCCTACCTAAGTTTTGAATATCTTGAAGTTGTTACTCAAGATATGAATTTTCATTTCCTACCGCAGGTGTCACTAGCTTCTTCAAGATGCATATTGTACTTATATATCTTCGACTGATTTTGAGATGTAGATCTATTGTTTATTTTTCGTGCCTACACTTTATAAATTTATATGACATGGATATGCAGTGTACTTGATTGGCGGCCATTATTTAGTTCATCTCGAGCATGGTTATTCCCACCTCAGAGAGACAATTGTTGTTTTACAGATGGCACCTTCTGAACTCTAGTCCTAGGCTCACCCGACTTCGTGCTAGTAAAGATATTATAATGTATTTAGGCCATAATTTTCTCCTATGACCTCATACATTAGGGGGCATCTATTATATCCCTAAAATTCCCTACCTATGCATACATGTAATTTTCCTTCTTACTTGCATAATTTTCCAAATCATTGTCGAGGAACATTATTTAAAAAACCATTTTTTGGAGCATGTATGTGCCCTGTGGCATTACTTCCCACGTACATATGTTTTTTGCATGATAAACATACCACATACATATGCTAGCTACATACTAAACAACTCATGTATACCTCCAAAAGTTTCAAAAATTAAAAGGTTGCAAGGAATTTAGTGGAATTAACAGGCTATTGGAGGTTTCCCAACCATTTCACCTGCTATAGTCCGTCCCCAAACCGAATAACTATCATTTTTTCATATAAAAGGATATATTGGGGTCTTATTCCACAATCAAGCATTAGAACGGTGAAACTCTTCCCAAATTCCCTTTCCTTCCTTGCCCAAGTATTTGCAGCCTTTTTGGAGTTATTACCTCAACATTCCCTCTCTAGTCCTTTTCTCCCGTACAATCCCTTCCCTTCCCTTGAAGTGATCAAATTATTGTGAGAGAAGGAATTTAGAAGGTGAACTTGGACAATTGTTAAGAGGAGCTCGGACCAGGTTCGTGGAGCACCAACCTGCAAAGGTTGTAATTTCCAATCTTTGAATATTGAATAAAAGAATATGTTTCACTGTTCGAAACAATATCTTTATGTCTTTTATTTGGTTTATGAATAATGAGTTATATATACCCCTAATTTTTGAATAGAGATAGAATATTGGTAGCCTTTTTTTCATAAGAGTTGATGCAGGTTAGCTTTGGTAGGAGACCAACATCCAAGGAAGAAATGAAGCTCGAGAAGGTCAACATCAAACATTTGGATCAAAGGTACTACTTCTGACTTACTCATCTATTATTTTATGTTCATCTGTGTGGAATGTTTGGGGTAGTATAGGAATTAGATTGACTTTTAAGGGAGTCATTTCTCTGTCTATACTTAGAACTGTGGTATGGTTATAGGGGGATTTTCCCGCTAGCAAAGTGGTAACCTCCTAATCCATCTAATCTATTCTTGGTACTTATCCATTTCTTTGAAATCTTACCACGTGTATGCGGGTCACTTATACTTAGTCAAATTTAAGAATTTCACCATGATTCTACGGGTTCATGCTCACTTATTCACATAATTACAATTCTTCGTTGCTTCATTATCTCTGTGATGTCTTTACACTTATGTCAATTTCCAACATCTAAACTCAGGTCCAAGAGATATCTCCATACTTAGTCATTTATTCATCTTACAACAGGTCTGTGAGACATATCCATACTTAGTCGTTTCTTCGTATTACCGTGGGTTCATGATTCATATCCATACTTAGTCATTTATTTGTCTTATCGTGGATCTGTGGGTATTTCTTCATATACTCGCTATTCTTTTCCGTGCTCACTATCTCTGCGATGCCTTGGTACTTAGTAATTTTTTGAGATCTCTTGTGCTGATATTGTAGATGATGTGTCTTTCACATGGAATTATTCATCATGTACATTGTATGACATGGCATCGATACATGTCCTGACACATGGCACTGCACGTGGCCTCTATAAAGTTGCTTGTTATGTTACTGTCGTGAAATCCCTTTGATGTGGAATTTGTTTGACTGGACATGTGGCATTGATGAGGTTTCTATCACAACATTGGCATGGTTGGCTTGGCCCACAAAGTATCGAACCCCAATATTTGATATTATTTTTTAAAACATTTCTCATGTTATATATGCTAAACATTAACACATTTCTCCATGCCAAAAGTTAACACATTTCTCATGGTTCCATGACTCTTCATTCACATTCAAGTTACATAAAAATGATTTTGCAATACAAACCTTTTGAAATCACATTTCCTTGTGAATTCCAGATATATCATTGTTGTTGTTTCTTTGACATGGTTGACCGAGATATTTCTTACCAAATTTATTGTTCTGAAACAAAACTTTTCATGGGATTGTCTTGTCCATCCTAATCATCGATTTCATCCAGTCGAAATTCTTCTTTAAACTTGTGCAACCATAGTTCAATATGTTTTATTTACACATAATACTTAGTCTTTAGGGTAAACAAATAACACTTTCATAGTTTAAAAAATGCATAGTCATCACATATGGTCGTTCTCTTCTTCCATAGTCTTAAGGGCTTGACTCATATTCTAAACGCTTCCTGTATTTAAGTTTTGTTCCTCTTTTCCTTTATTCACACAAAGTCGTGCATGATTCTTCTTGATCTCCTCTTTGATTGTGTCAATATGAATGCTTCCTCTATCTATCCATGAATTCATGTTATTGGTTTTGGTTCGATCCTTAGACCTGTCATTTTATTTTTCATAGTCTACCTACCTTCGTTTTCTCAAGAAGTCACTCATAAGTGACATCAATGAAAATTAAGTATGTAGAAGCTTTTCAAATCATAGAGACATAGTCTCTCCTTATTATTGACAACAATCAGTCTCCCCTTGCCTATGATATCAATGATATTGTTTGACTTCAATGACAACACAATTTCCAATAGTCTCCAAAGTAATCATACAAAAGTGATATAATCCATCATATATTGGGAAGGGTATCATAAATGAATAATTCACCCAAGTCCAAGGTCCTCAACCTTTCCCCATTGATGGTATGATTATATATCTTGTGAATATATGTGTTGRTGTTGAGCATGATACAAACTATCTGATTACTAGTAATTGATGAATACTATTAACAAACATGAGTAGTGAGTGTGAATAGAGTGGTACAATATAGCGAGTGTGAATAGAGTATTTGATGTCTAACATTCATAGAATTGATCAGTTAGGAGTCAATGATGTAAACCCATTTTTAATCATGAGGAGTCTTTCCAATAATGACTACATGTTCCAAGGTACTAGTTGGTTTCTAGATCCACTTCCTAGATAATGAGCTARCATCAAGAGGAAGATATTTGTTGGAGGAGGGCCATAATGTATCCCCCATCAATCGATACAAAACTATAACTGAGAAATTACTTGAAGAGATAAATCACCAAGTACAACTAACACAAGGATGACTGACATGAAAKGTCAACAAGATTGTATAATGGCTAACTCAAGCTTCACTTCACTTGAACTTATATCCTAACATACTGATGACTTTGTAGTAGTGACTCAATAGGACCAATAATTATTTGAATCACTCTCCATAGTGACTAAAAGGGTAACCAGTCAGATTATTAAATGAATCATAATCATGGTATGAATCCTAGGAAATCTATATCCCAACTGCAATACAATGACACAAACAAGTTCCATGTGTAAGAGTGGCAATCACCATTAGCTACCACTTATCTAAATAAGTGTCGAGGCTCCCCCCCCACAATTTATTTTTATTATTATTTTTAGTGTCATTTTGATGTTTTTATGAGCACAAAAAAGAGATAAATTATGCCTGATAGTATCATTCTCATGTTTTTACGAGCACAAAAAAGAGATAAAAGTGTGCTCGAATGGATAAAACAAGTGGATCAATGGCATGAAAATACATTCCAAGTGCATGGAATAGACCTATCAAAATCAAATTTAGAAAAGGTATTAGGAAAGTGATGTCCACTCATAGCAGTTTTCTCCAAGGGTAAAGATTGAAAAATGGAGGAAAATCAATGAAAATGAGAACCCCTTTGGGACATGGCTAGAAAAATATTAAGAGAGAAGAATGAGGTCTCAAATTTTATTCATGGAGGTTCTAAATGTGGTTTCCCAAGGATACCAATGATC
>SNQJ01S0060554.1:0-16862 GCA_010110895.2 Picea sitchensis
TCTGTCTGTAAGCATATTTCAGTCATTTGTTATTAATGAAATGAAGTCTTATTTCCGCTGCATCTTTGCATTTATGTGTATTTCTGTATTTCATTGTGTTCCTACATAAATCCGAATCAAGGTGGGTCCCGAGTACTCTGGCCACTATTAGGCTAAGCGAGTATGTGGCAGGGGGGATGACACATGGCAAGGTGGAGATGACACGTGGCCCCATCAATGGGTGACATGTGTCACATTCTAATGGGCACATAGGGTCTACAAAAAGCACAAATCAAGGTGACACATGGCATGTCGAACACGGGTCCACGTCACCCTGGGTGACATCAACATGTCATGTCACTCCAAACTAACAACCGTGCAACGCCCCTTAGATCCCACGGTCAAGGTGTGTCCATGTAGATCCATAGATCTACGACCTCCATTATTTCATAAATTCTGTGTTCGGGGGATCCGCCATGTAACTTCCTCTTTGCTGCCGAAGTGGTCAATGTCGGGTTGACCATGGTCTAGATATAATGGTCATGGGAGATCCCGAAGCATCCCCAAATCTACAGTTTGCGTCACTTCGTGAGTTTGAATTTCGGGGGTTCCTTTCCCTTAACACTCGTTTTCACCCGGAGTGGTCAATGCCGGATTGACCACAACGTAGATCCAACGGTTAGGGAAGATATCGATTTCCGTCAGATCAACGACTCACATTACTTCACATGTTCTGCATTCGAGGGTTCTACCCTCTTAATACTCCTTTTCTCCCAGAGTAGGACTTCGTCGAAGTGCTACACATGAATCCTTCCATTGGTGGATTAGACAGTTGGGAGGGTTTCTCAATGGAGTCCCCAGATCAACGACTCACAGATCTAACTCAGGGGTCCCTTGGTCTCAGTATTAGGCCACTCCTAGAGGGACACCTGTCAAACTGAAACCCGTTGGCAAGATACGTGGCACATGCCTAAGGTCATCAACATATCTTTTCTCTGCCACAAAGCCGCTACACATGGCATCACCATCGCTCGACACATGGACCCCCACGTGCTCTCGACATGATATGTGTGTCCCCACGATCAGACGATTGAGAGGGATCCTAAAGGATCTGAAGATCGACGACCCACAATACTTCGAAACTTTGACATTCAGAGGTTTTAGTGTTATAACACATTTGTTCTCCTGAAATGGTCAACGCCAGACTGAACATGGCGTAGATCCAACTGTTAGGAGAGATCTAAAATACCTTCATATATATGGCTCATGTTACTTCGTGATTGAGAAGATGATTTGGGTTTAGCAAGGGGAAAAATCCCATGATTACGGGTAACTGACCACCAGTCGCCGGTCATCCATCTAGTTACTGGTCCTACACGTTGCCTTTGATTCATTTGGATGTGCAATGTTCATTCACCCTAGATTCCAGAGTGCCAGAGTCCCGAACCACTTAGCTCCTTTTTAAGTGTAGCGAAGGGTTACATGGACCTGGTCATATGGAACTTTGTCAAGATCCAGAGGTTACACCTTTTAATTCTTAGCCAAGATTTGGATTAAGGCCGTCGGCATGAGCCCGTGGTCACTTGGACAACTGGTTTGAAGGGAACACCCTCCAATTCACATAACTTAAGTTCTAAAACAGGGAGGCGTATTTTTGAACCATCCTGGAAGCCAAAATTGTCATCTTACACCCATACAAATGCAACAACTTACAAAAGAGCAGTTAGGAATTATAATCATTAATTTCACATGAAGCACAATTAATCACAATTACAGACATTCAAATCATGCATTTCAATCCAAGTGCATAGGGAAAACAAAATACTTATCTATTACAATCGATCGTCGACCAACTAACTATGGGTGTTCTCCTTTCCACCCAACCATAGGCTCATAGGCATTCATTATTATCACTCTGGCCACCCCCGTGCCAAGCCATGATTTCACTGGGGAAATTTTGTAGTTTCTCAGAGACTCTCTCTCTCTCTCTCTATCACAACAACTCTTACAATTCCTCAGAGACTCTTTCTCTCTGTCACGGCCTCTACGAGGCTTATCAGATACTCCCTCAACATTAAGCTCGTGATCTTCTGCTCAGGTCATGTTTTCTACAAATTCTCAAAGATCCTTTCTCTTGTTCTCTCTAGTAACCATAACAACTTATCAAGCTTCCAGTTCTTCTTCTCAGTTGGAGAGCCTCACACACTCTTCCCCTTTTCTTCTGCATATCCGGGTCGTGAATTTACCTCGGTGTGTCTCCTTCTTGTTTTCCTTCGTGTGTATTCTTGCATGCCTTTCTCCTCCTCAGGAAGGTTCTATACCTTTCCTGTTCCTTCTATCAGAAGGAAACTCGGGTCAGTCTGGGCTTGCAGGAAAAAATGCTCTCTATGGTACTTTGGGCTAACAATTTTCTCTCTCCCCAACCAGACCCTCCATGCTTTTGTTCATTGGGGTATTTGATTGTTCAACCACCAGTCCTTTTCTTATTAAATGATTTCTCCTTGGTATCAGGATGAGGCTTATTATTTAATCAAGGAGAAATTTGGGTTATTTTGACATAATGAACCCTCTCCACAGTTTCCTCACTCTTTTCCTCTAGTGATATCATGGCCAGTACTTCAAGGCTTCACCCCCACAGTTAGTCGTTGGCATTCTAAACAAAAATACATTTACACTGTACACATGCCATAGCATGGTAATCATAATTAATGATTAATTACAAGTTGGGGGAAACATGGGTGTTACAGAAAGGTGGGGNTACTTCAAGGCTTCACCCCCACAGTTAGTCGTTGGCATTCTAAACAAAAATACATTTACACTGTACACATGCCATAGCATGGTAATCATAATTAATGATTAATTACAAGTTGGGGGAAACATGGGTGTTACAGAAAGGTGGGGCTCAACGAAAGCAACCACAAGTAATGGGAGTGGAATTGTCAGAATCCTCTCAAAAAATTAGAGAGACTGAAGTTATTAAGGAAAAGAGGTAAATACAAGGTACCCGAGACAAGCCAAAGGCACCAACTAAGTATCCATCGGCCTCGGGTCTTCAAAAGGAATATATTTTGGATGTTTTTAGTGACAACAATGACCGCACATGTCCCATAGGTAAGTCCTCTTAGTTACATTTCCCTTATAAAAGGAAATATTTAGAAAAAATAGTTTTTGGCACTTGAGGTTTAGAGGGAGATACAAAGGGTTTGGAGTCCATTAGTGAACTTCTTCCTAGCCCTTTAGGATTAAAAAATCTTGTGTATCCAACCCTTATCCCTCTATCAATGATAAATGAGGCTCGTGTATAAGAAGAATCCCAAGTGGGGACTTCTAAAAACCCTAACTTGGATTTTGAGGTAGGGATGGCCTCCCAATATTCTTCTCATCTGAAATTCTCCAAATATAACCTTCAACCTAGAAGCAAAGGATTCCTTGATTTCCCAAGGAAGGTGGTAGGGGGATTAGGGTTCATTAATGAGAAAAAATAGAATCCAAACCAAAGATGAAGAAAGTATTATATGTCCATGACACAAAAACAAGCATATTCAAAGGTTAGATGTGGGAAAAAACTATATCTAATTGGGTCTCTTAGAGCATCTACCCCTAGTGAGGGGATTAAATGATCTTACAGACCTTGAATTGTATAAGGATGGCCAATCCATCAAATAAATTGGCCATAAAGAGGCTTATAGAGACATTGAAAACCCTCTATTATCCTTCTGCATGAAATAATGACAAATGGGGAAAAGGTTATTTGGGAACTCTCAAATTTTATGATTGGGTGGGAGTTTAGTTACATTGATTCTATTGGGATATTTTGTGGGAATATTATAGGATGGAAAAGATTCTATTTTACCCTATTTAACTTCTATTCCTTTCCAACATGGCTAGGGGTAGACTTATTTTCATTGGATATGGGGAATGAAATATTTATCCTAGACATTTATAGCCCTTACTCAAATAAAGTCAATCACTGGGATGGATTTTTTGATATGAAGTATATCCAGAGAAGCCTTGTGGCGATAGGGGGAGACCTAAATTTTACATTAGGAGCATAAAAAATATAGGGAAATGTTATCCATTTGTTTGTCTCTTAGGATATTTTATAAGAAAGTTGGAAGATGCAGGCCTGCTGGATATCAAACTAGAAAAACTAACTCCAAGCTAGAGAAATAAGAGAACATCGGTAGATAGAATAGCTAAGAGGCCTGACCATTGTATAATATATAAAGGATTCTTGGATGAATTTATTCATGTGAGACAATGGGTAGTCTTTTGAGGGGACTAAGACATAACTATGTTTTGTTAGAAGTGGCCCCAACCTAGGAAAAACCTCCGACCCCTTTCAAGCTAAATCTAGAATGGTTAAAGGAGGAGGTTTTGTAAAAAATATTAAGGAGGGGTGGAAGCCTTAGGATTCTCACCTAAGAGAATATGGCCCCTTCAATTTCAACTAAATCTAAAAGAAGCAAATAAGGTAGTGATCCAATGGGATAAGGACAAAAAACAAAAAGATGAAAGGCTTCTAAAAGAAGTGGAAGCAAGTCTGGAGACACTCTATAATAGTGAAGAATTTGGATTCCTAATTGAGGCTCAGAAGTTGGAAATAAAGTAGTTGGAATAGAAAAATAGGAATATATTACTGGAGAAGGAGAAGGAATGGAGGCTCAAGAGTAGGGCCATATGGCTACAAGCAAGTGATGAAAATTCTATTTTTTTCATCATTATGCAAACAACAAAAAAAATATAAACTCTATTTGGAAGATTGACAAAGGAAATAATAGGTGGGCTACAAATTTTAAAGACATAGTAGATGAAGGATTCAACTAATTCTCCACCATCTTCAAAGAAGACTCTTGGGTCACAATCATTGAAGAAATAAGGCTTTCAAATTCTTTTCCCAATTTTGTAAACAATGAAGAAAATTTTGAACTGATGAAACAAGTTGGTAAAGATGAACTACTCCAAACATTCTAGAGCCTTCCAAAGGGACAAAACCCTAGGGCCAGATGGGCTACATGTGGAACTCATTCTAAGATGTTAGGGACAAAACCCTAGGGCCAGATGGGCTACATGTGGAACTCATTCTAAGATGTTATGAATTCATTGAAGGATACTTAAGAAGGGTGGTGGAGACTACTAGAAAATAAGAAGAGATTTTTTAAAATTGAAAAACAA
This sequence comes from Picea sitchensis, assembly GCA_010110895.2. Lineage (NCBI taxonomy): Eukaryota > Viridiplantae > Streptophyta > Pinopsida > Pinales > Pinaceae > Picea > Picea sitchensis. Next base: position 5,155 of record SNQJ01S0060554.1, read on the forward strand.
TTGAGTGAATGAAAAAGGTAAGGTAGGTTATTATCATTAAGAAATGTTTTAATTTGTGGTTTAAAAAAAGAGTAATAAGAATATTCTTATTTTAATCAATCAATTATATATAAATTTAAGAAAACAATATTTTTTTATAAATTTTAATTTATTAGATATAAATTGTTTAAAATTTTTATATTTTCATTAGGGACTGTAGGTGTGGGAGGGAGTTGCCACAATATTGAAGGAAATACAATAGTCTATTATACTTGGGGCTTAGGGAACATTTTGGACAATCTGGTTGAGGCATATTCTTTGTGGTGTGGAATCTCCATTGCCAAGGAAGAAGGTGTTATATCCTTATTGGTTTTTGGAGATTCTATGTTGGTCATAAAGGCAATGATATTCCAATGAAATATAGAAAGGAACAAAGTGAAAACTCTCTCCTCAATAATCAAATGAGAGCTATCCTTATTTGAAAAAATCTCAGTCTTTCGTCTTCAGCGAGAGCTAAATGAGGAGGCAGATCATTGGGCAAAGATTGCTACTTAAATTAACCTTGGAAAAATATTAAAAAATGGGGAAATGACCTTTAGGCTAATCCTCTAAACTCCAAATTAAACGGACATTAATGGGCACACTAATCAACATGTTTCTTTCAATGCAATTAAATCGATCAAGCCTCGAGAATGGTGGATGAAGGTGCTTTGTCCATTAAGTGCTCGTGATACCGTATGCTCATATTGTGGTAATTCAATGTTGTGTTGTGATTTGGATGTGGAAATGTGGGAAAATGATTGTGTTTGGTTCTTCACAGTGGAGAATTTTAGGTTTGTGATTTTGTGTTTGTTGGGATACAATTTCAATGGGTGTTTAAGTGATTCCAGATGGGTCTTTTTTTGCTTTCTCAAGTTCTCTCGGGTGGCTTCTCCCACCTTTGGTTCTTGGTTTTAGTGTGTTCATGTTCAGTGTTTCCAAGGTTGGTCAGTAGTGGTTCAATCTATCATTTGAGATTCGTGCATTAGAGAATTCTCAGTAGATTCTGGGAGTGACTTAAGCAATTTCCCCTTCTCAGATGTTGGTACATTTTTCTCCCTTCTTCACTTGCAATTATAAAATAAGGTGAGTCTTAAAATTATGGATTTTTCCCTTTGGTAATTTGGTTGGTGTCTTGTTGGCCCTCCTTGATAAGCCACGCTCAACGAATCTCCCCTGGGCAGGATCAAACCATCGCCCCATAAGACTGACCTTTGAAAAGTAGCAGAACTGGGGCCCAATTCCCTTCAAGTTAAATCCCCTATGGCTGGAAAGACCAGAGATCCTTCAATCCATTGCCCAAATATGGAACTAGTGGGTCACAAGATCCCCAAACTACATATGGGAGAAGAAACTCAAATCAGTCAAAGATATGCTAAAGGCAATCTGTGCAACAAAGCTCAAATCAAGAAGGCCCAACTGGAGGCCCTCCAAGATGAAATGGAAAGTGTAGAGATCCCGCAAAGCTTCCTCACCCATGAGAAATCCCTCCACAAAGACTATATCTGGGCCCTAGCAGAAGAAGAAACGGACTGGTGGCTAAAATCCAGGAGCATCTGGCTGAAGGTAGGCGACCAAAACACCACCTTCTTCCAAAACCAAGCCAAAGTCAGAAACTGGGCCAATCAAATCTCCGAGCTTAAAACTCCTGAAGGGGAAACACTTCAGGACTTTGACCAAATTAAGATTCACACTTCCTCCCACTTCCAATCCCTATATACGACCTCTGGCAAAGATGACGATCACCTCTCTGATCTTTTTCTCCAACATATCCCCTCTAAGATAACCGAGGCAGACAACCACCTCCTAGACCGACCCATAGAGGAAGAAGAAATCTGCAGAGCCCTGAACTACTTTCATGAAGACAAAGCCCCAGGTCCGGACGACTTCACTCTTCACTTCTATAAAAATTGTTGGCCCATCATTCAAAAAGATTTCATCAGAATGCTTCATTTCGCCCATAAAGCCAAAAAACTGGGTTGAGCAACGAATTCCTCCTTCCTATCCCTCCTTCCAAAAGAACATGGAGCCTCCTCCCTCAATCATTTCAGGCCCATTTCTCTTTGTAACATTTCTTATAAGATCATGGCCAAAATAATTACAAACAAGCTTAGTCCCCTCCTCAACGTGTTAATCTTTCCAAACCAAGGAAGTTTTGTCGTAGGATGCCAGATCTGGGATAACTACATCCTCGTCCAAGAAGCAATCCATTCCAACAACACTCATGGGGAGTCCAGAATGGCAGTAAAACTTGACATGGCCAACACTTTTGACAGAGTGGAGCACAAATTTCTCTTCAAAGTCATGCGCAAGTTTGGCTTCAGCCAAAATTTCATGAATTGGATCAACTCATGCATCGAGTCTCCTTGGATAACACCCCTCATAAATGGTCGACCAGGCCCCTTCTTTAAGATGTCCAGAGGCTTAAAGCAGGGTTGCCCTCTCTCCCCTATTTTCTATGTGCTCATGGCGGAATCACTAAACAAAAGTCTCGAATGGGAAAGTGCCTTTGGTAATATTCCTGGCTTAAAAATACCCCAAGAAGTGAAAAGACTAAACCACTCTCAGTTCGCAGATGACACAATTATACTGAGAGGCGCTTCCAAAATTCTGGCCAGAAGAATCCTTCGAGTTCTGGACACCTTTCTCACCATCTCGAGAGGCTCTCTAAATAAAGAAAAATCTCAGATCTATACCTGGAACGTCTTGGCAGGCACCAAGGCCGGAATAACTCAAATAATGGGCTTCGCTATTACCCAGGACTGGAAATCCTTCAAATATCTAGGCCTCCCCCTCTGTCTCAAAACACTCACCGGAGAATTCTGGCACATCCTCCTTCAAAAGTTCAAGGGAAAAATGGAAAGTTGGGGAGCACGATCGCTAAACCCAGTGGGCGGGGTGGTGTTAATAAAGTATGTCCTTTCGGATCTCCCCATGTCTCAATTGTCCACTCTCCTCGCCCCAAAGGGAATTCTTCAAGCAATGAGCCAACTCATCTGCAAATTCTTATGGCAGCGAGGGGCCTCAAATCACAAAAAACTCCACCTGGTAAAGTGGGAAATGGCCACCCAGCCAAAATCTAGGGGAGGCATGGGCATCCGAGACCCCAAAATCACCAACTTGGCAATGGGAGCCAAACTTATGTGGAGACTAATCACAGGGGACAATGACTGGTGGAAACAGGCGCTCTCAAGCAAATACAGACTAGGGAAAATAATCAGAAGCATGGATAAAACGCACCTCAACTAGACAGGATACCAAATCTGGAAACTAATAAAGGGAGTCTCCCCCTTCTTTAGAGAGCACCTCTCCTGGATTCCGGGAAATGGAAAATCAATAAAAATATGGAAGGATAGGATATTTGGGGTAACATTCAACCCCAACAATGAGAACCTCTCAAATATAAAAAGTTGGATGCTGGGACGGGGAAAGAATGCTCTGTTCGATATCTAAGCTTGGAATGACAATGGTAGTTAGAGACATTGGAACTTGGGGAATGTACCCCAACATTTAGTAGAACAAGCTCAAGGCCTGATCACGCTTCTAAAAGGGGCAACGCCCATCCGAAAAACACGGCCAGACAACAAGGGTTGGGGGAGTCAGGGTTACTCAGTCACAGTAGGATACAACCAACTCCTCGATAACATGGGTGGGCATCAATCCTTAAAAAAATGGAAAAACATATGGAACCGGGACTCTCTCCCAAAAATTAACTTCTTCAACTGGACTTTAGCACATGGCAAGATATTAACAGGGGAGAAGCTCATGAAGAGAGGCTTTCTTGGGCCCTTCAACTGCCTGTTCTGTAACAACAATCAAGAAGATATCAACCATCTGCTATGGGACTATCCCTTCGAAAAAAGTTGTTGGAACCTAGCCTATGGGGACCTAGCCCGTTTTATACGTTGGCCATCTTCCCCCCATCCCAGCCTAGGGAACTAGGAAAAATACTACCAGGGCTCCTTCAAAGACAAGCTGGTACTGAAACAAGTGTGGCGGGCACTGGAAAAATTTCTATGCTGGCAGATCTGGAAAACAAGAAATAGGAAAATTTTTCAAGGCAAGATCATCCCCCCTCAAACAATAGCATCTAAGGCAAAGCTGCTACTCTCTAAAGCTATATGTTCTCGATCTCTAAAAATTGAAGATACAACAAACTGGAATGGCTGGGAAAAGGAATGGATGGCAAGCTTCAATCTCAGGACCGTTAAGTACCCTCAAATAGCCCCAAGATCAAGATGGTAGCTTCACCACACACTCAACATGGAACTTTGGATCCAGAAGCAAAAAACCCATACTCTTTGCTTCGATGGAGCCTCTAAAGGAAACCCAAGGGAGGCAGGCGTGGGGGGGATCCTTTATGATCCTAGGGGAAAAACAGAGTCTAGGTACCACTGGAATCTAGGGATGGACACCAACAACAAAGTTGAGGCATACGCTCTTCTCAAGGGTGTTCAACTGGCCCATTCCAAGGGAATAAGAAAGCTTGTTGTCCTAGGTGATTCTCTCACCATAATAAGACTGATGGTTAAGGGAACAAACCCCAAAGATCCCAGCTTAAAACAGATCCTAGACAAAACCAGATTGGCCTCTAAAGAAATCAAGACTACCTTCTTTTACATCCTTCGAGGCAATAATAGTGAAGCAGACAAGATGGCTAATGCAACCATCGGGACAAATCCTGAAACTCTCAGCATCGACGAAGTTTTAACCCCAACCACCCTATATTAATGAACCTCCAAGAGCAAGTTTTGGACAACAAAAGGAGTCCCCCCCCATGGGGCTTAAGCATCCCTCACGATCACATGGATATGAATAATGACATCTCCACCCAAGTGTGACAAAAAGGAAACATCCTCAACCTCGTTAGTCGGGGTCCACCGCATGTCCATAAGGAAAGTCACGACATGGCTGGGTGGATGCTTTCAGTCGTCCATATGACAACCTATCATTGCACCATTTGGCATGTGTCATACGAGGAATCTCTACCTCGAGCATACAACATGATCTCTTCTCCAAGCAGTGTGAAATCTCCTCCTCGCATGGGAAATCCGGTGTACCTGGATTTCCTGTGTGGACATGATGGCCAGGCCTCTCATCTCCCCCTCGAGTCAGCTCCCCTAATGTCAGTCGCCCCTCCATGGCGACGCTCAGTACTATGTACAAGACTCTTCCCACAAACTCGTAGGTTCGTTCGTCGTCCCCCTCCTTAACAAAATTGCAGTCGTCCTTGCTCTGCATGTGGCCCTCGTGGGAATGCCACTCCGCTCGCTCGCCTCTCCAGACCCCCCAGGTTCTTATTGTGGCCTCCTCGCCACCTTGTAGCCATTCCCCATTTCCTCAAAGAGCTCCTTGGGTTGTTCAATGCTGTGAACTGCTCAATTACAAATTTTGGAGCCTTCATCCGTTCCTGCCCCCCCTTTCGCTCTCTGTTGCGCAGTCTCTTGGTTGCCCCCCCTCGCACTTGCCTTTCCACCTGGGCCCTATGCATAACTCACAAGAACCAGCCAATTTTGGCCTCTCCTCTGGTGACAATGAAATGCAACAAGATAATACAATGTAGGAAGACTTGGAAACCTAGCCAGAAGACAATTGGGAACCTGAATGTGGAGGATGCAGCAGCCTTCGAGAGCAATTGGGAGCATTGAGTGCTAACAAGGCTTTCGAGATGGAAACTCTTTCCCAACACCATTTTTTGATCAGTAAACTGCAGGACGAAAGCAAGGTGCAAAGAAGTCAAATTGCTACCAATCGAGTGCAGATCGACACCCTTCATCTCAGGATGGACCAACTTGAGGACACACAACCCCCAACAAGCAATACAGAAGCTCAGTAAGGATATTCGAGGAATGTCTAGTCCAATTCGATTAATCAGGTACCAGATCTAAATGTTCCCCTCTTTGACTTCCGGAGAAACGAACAACATCCCAAAGCGGAGAAAAATGTCTAAACTAATCGTTCTTGTTATCAAACAGATCTATGTTTTGCCATATACTGTATTTAAGTGGCTCCTTCTGCAGAATATATGTAGGAAATTCACCACACAATATGTTTTGTAAGCAAAGGGGATATATGAACACCCCAATTTTTGTAATCGTCCTCATAGAGAAGAACTCAAACACAACCTCTCATGGTTGTTTGTCTTTTTGTAACCTTAGTGGATTTATCCACACCGATTAATATATTTTTACCAGTTCTTGTTAAAAAAATAAAATTGGTTGGTGTCTTGGTAGTTTATGACCTCTGTGTCTTAGGGAAGGGCTTAGAGTTTGCACATTTTTTCTGTGATGAAGATTTAGCTCGCCCTATTTTTGGGCTCATCCTAATTGATTCGTGTCCTTTGGGCTTGCTTTGGCTTGTTGAATTCCAATGTTGGAATCCCCTTGCACATCATTGGTTTCCGCTCTGTTTTTTGGAACCTATTCTTCTTGATCTCTCCAACATAATATATATGAATAATGTTGAAGTCATAGAAATTCATCAGGTTTTAAGATATCATGAGGATATTAGTCTTGGGATAATTGCAATGCATTGATGGTAGTGTCCACAAAAATATTTGAATTGGAACATGCATGCACCACTCATAATGAAAATGTCATTAATATTCTGTTGCTTCATAAACAAAGAATGGATACAATGGAGGCATAATGTATTAGACTCAAAAGTTTAATGGTCAATCAATGAATGAACTCTCTCTCCATGGCTTCCAACAATCAAGGAAGAACAATTTCATGCCAAGTTGAGCCAAAAGAAGATGAAACAATTCACCAGCTACATGACTTAATGGAAATCAAAAGCCCAATCTCCCCTCAATTTGACGAGGGGAACAAAGAGGAGGGAAGTGTTCATTTTTGCTGCTAAAAATATGTATTTTCGGGTTGTTTGTATTTTGGGAAAAATGGTCAAACAAATCACCTACAGGCCAACATGGAACCAATGCTTTGTAGTTTCTTTTAAGCTCTTTAAAGTATTTTCCGAATTCTATTTCATTTTGTAGGAATATAAAGGAAACAACGAGATGTAAATTGTTGCTTGCTTTGGCACAACCCCCTTTTTTGAATGAATATAATTATGTTTCGTCTAAATAATAATAATAATAATCTATATTTTCACATTTAATTTAGTTTATGAATATTTATAAATACAAAGTTGACGTTTAATAATATTTTGAAAATAATAAATTGTGTATACAACCTGAGTGGGCCTAATGGTTAAGAACATGTGTTTGCTCCTTGGAGGTAACATGTTCAAATACAGAGGTGGTAGGGTATGTATACCTCTGTAGACTTTAGCAATCAAATTTTGTTGCATGGAGATGGTCCTTTGTCCCACAAACAAGGGGGTCTCATACACCAATTTGATGATAAAAAAGTTTATATGATTAATAGGTACAATATACATTAAATAGCATATAATTTAAATTTTATTTAAATAATTATTATAAAGGAAATATGTTTTTCATAACTTATTTTTTCTATAAATATAATTAACTATATTCAAAATTCATAAATACACGACATCATTATACCAAGTTAAAATCATAAATATTAAATAATACCATAAGCATTTTTGTTAATAAAATAGAATGTGCAAAAACAATATGTTAACAAATTTATATTAAAAAATTTATTAATTTAAATATAAAATACAATTTATACGTGTAGTCTAAATGTTCGAATTTTTGACATTTTTACAGGCATACTTTCCGATCAATTTTGGTTGAAATCTAGCCAAAAATTGTTGTAACTCCAGATTTGAGTGATTGAGTCTGTATAATTCGAGTGCCTTGAGGGTTTTTCAGGGTGGTGAATCTATTTATGCATTCAAAAATGCAATTTAAACAACAAAAAATGATCATTTCACCAAGATTTGTTTTGTCAAATTCCGATGAAAAAGTTCAAAAGGTTGAATGTTTAGACAATGCCTAATTTATATACGAAGTTAAGAGAAAAATAGAAAAAGGGGAAAAATTGGGAAGGTAGGTCTAGGGAGGTCTGCGCATAGGAGTTAAGGATTGTGCATGTTTGCATACATCTTGGAAGGTCTGCGAGAGACCATGGCTTGTAGAAGGTAGGTTTGGGGATGCCAGTTTCCTTAATGCTAGGAATGAATGTCGCCCTAACAACCTATTAAAGTTGATAATAAACTAACATTAACTTAAAAATATTGTTAAACATATATATCTTCCACACAAATATATCTTCGACACAAACATATTATCTGCACATAAATATATTTCGAACCTCTGCACATGCATATGCCTCGCACAACCAACACTTATTCTAATTTAAACCCTTTGTGCAGATAATTCATATCACTCATCCTCCCGCACCCTGACACTTCACAACTCCATACTTTCAATAGTTTCATAACACATATTCTTAGCAACGATGTAATTTGCATGATAACTGATTGATTTAAATGACAATTTTTTTTCTAATTTTCCACCACTAATTTTCGATACTTAGTTGAATTTATTTTAAGTAACAATGTTTATTATAAAAAATAAGTATACAAAGTGAACAAAATATGTTTATTATAAAAAATAAGTATATAAAGTGAACAAAATGCTTTTGTGCATATGTTTAACTTAAAAAATGTGTCAGTTTTCTTGATGCCGACATTCAAGGTCGCCCTAACAACCTATAAAAGTTGATAATCAACAAATATTAACTCAAAATATATTGTTAAACATATAAATATTCCACACATATGTATCTTCGGCATAGATGTATCGTCGACACAGATATATCTTCTGGATGTCTGCACAGGCATATGCCCCGCACATTTGCAACTCCGTACTTCCAGTAGTTCCATAGCAACGATGTAATTTGCATGATAACTGATTAATTTATGGCAATTTTTTTTTCTAAGTTTCCACCACTAATTCTTGATACTTAGTTGAATTTATTTAAATAACAATGTTTATTATAAAAAAATAAGTATATAAAGTGAACAAAATGCTTTTATGCATATGTTTAAGTTAAAAAATATTGTCAAGTTGAATTTATTTTAAGTAACAATGTTTATTATACAAAATAAGTATATAAAGTGAACAAAATGATTTTATGCATATGTTTAACTTAAAAAATATTGTTGAGTTGAGTTTATTTTAAGTAACGATGTTTATTCTAAAAAACAAGTAAAAACATTTGAAATAGAACTTAGTAAAAGGAAGTATGCAGAAGTAAAGATGTAGAAGTAGCAATGTAACATGGGTTGAAGTTGGGATGTGGGGGGAGAAATGTAAAGTGTGTGGATGCTAGGATATGAGATAAACAATGTAAAGTGTGTGCAAGTTAGGTTTTGTGGAAAGAAAATAGTGTAGAGTTCCCCGCACAACAAAGGTTCCTTCTACACAACGTTGAAATTGACAATAGGATATCACAAACTGGTTATTGGTACACTTGCTACTTTAACCAAAGCTCAGAGAATACCATCTACACACGACTAAAGAGATGGAGGATAGTCCAAAAGAAAAGCAATTTTGAAACTGAAAACTTAAAAGGAAAATTGTTTTAGTAAACCGGAAGAATGGAAAATAAGACATTATAGAGGGAAAGGGTTGATGCACTGAACAATGTTCAATGAGTATTGATAATGTTCAACTAGTCTTGAAAAGAAGCCGAGTAGGATAAATCCAACTACATTTTTTAAAACAATTAAATCTAGAAGGATAAATTGTGATCATAGTTAGAATTAAAACAAAACTTGACAATCGAGCAGGTTGCTTAAGTAAACCTAGACGAGGAAAGAAAGGACCAATCACTATTCTATTGAGTTTTCACAATATGATATACAATTTACTAATCATAGCATAGAGGTCAAAAAATCATTAAGCAGAATGAAAGTCAATGGCTATATATGCATAGGACATGATATTTCATTGAAAAATGATAAATAGTGAACACAGACTTGAAAATTCTGTTTGAAACTCAAAGTCTAGAAAATGAGTAGCCATGTATGCCAAAACAATACCTTAGCAAGCTAAACAAATATACAATTGTCTTTTCAATAATCTTTGTAAATGCCAAAATACTGCTCCGGCAAGCTAAAAAAATACACATTTGTCTTTTAAATAAGGTTTATAAAAAGTAAAGGAATTTTTCCAAACAGACTGGGATTGGGGCTCCCATGGACCATAAAATAGAAGAAATACCTAGAACAAAGAAAGATAGTTAGAAAGGGGTGTTAGGTTTTGACAAAACATAGAACAAACAACTTTGAAGTATTACCAAGTGAGGAAAGAAAAGAAGAGAAAAAGAAGATGCAATGCTTTCTTGAGTACTTACCAAGAAGGAAATATTCCATTGCTCTGATTTGTCTATTGTTGGTATGTATTTTCCTTTATAAGAGTTGTTTCTTTAAACTCATGTTGAACTATCTCTAGTGGTTATTATGGGTTAAAATATGTTCCAAGGTGTTCTTGACCCAATGAACAATATACTCTTTGATTGGTGGGATGGTTATTTCTTGCTTAACTCGAAGAGTGAAAATCTCCTCCTCTACTTCTTTGCATCCCAGCTGGACTTGGTCGATGACTGAGAAGTGGTATTTGTTGTCATTAAAAAATGTAACAAGCCACTATTTTAGTTCTTCATTAGAAAATTCCATGAGATTGTCGAAGACGACAGCTAATGAGGTCTTCATTGTGGCCAAGTGACTATCAAGTTCTTCTTTTGTGATTATGGTTGAATTCCTAAAAAGTTCCAGGCCATGCAGTTCCATAACAACAACAAATTATTTTATAGTAGCATCTCCTCTCCTTTCATTAATTTTTTTGCAAGCAACAATTGCATTTTGCAACATATTTATTCGTGCCTCCCAACCTGACTTTATTTGATTTATTCTTTTGTTTGAGGGACGTCCTTCCTAGTTTCTTTGATAGTCAGTCATACTAGTGACTCATGTGATGAAAATATTTACCTCGTTTTTATAGTAGGCCTCAACATGCTACAAATCTCTTTACAAATATTTAGTAAAATTTGTAATCCTTTGTGAAATATTACATAGACTCGTACTGACCTCCCATGCCCGTATTATTCTCTCCAGTCTTCTATTAATGTTTTCAACAACATAGCCTCTGACTCCATTCAACAATTGAAGCTATTTTCTGATTGGATTTGAGGTTTTGGAAGTAATTGCTAGAGTTTGCTTTGTCGAGAGTATGGCCAATGGATGTGCAAAGAGTGGCTTGGGAGTCAGTGCCTCCTCAAGCTCACTTATTCTCTTCTTAAATCTAATGGTCTACAACTCTTTGTTGGAAATCGAAACAAAAAGTGCATCTCCTGTGGAACGATGTAGTTTCATGAGGGTAGATGGTCCAACTCTTGAGACATCTAGCACATCACTTGATCTGTGAACTACCTTTTTGTTTTTGAGACTAACCTTATCTATGTGCAGTTTCCTTCCATGCTTGTTTTATTGAGTATTGTGCAACGTCAAAGAGTGTTGCTCAAACAACATCAATTCTTCTTCTGCGAGCTCTTGTGTAATCTTCTAGATTTTTGCAATTCTCTGGGCTACCCAGTCGGGTAGCTTTGTACTGTTGATCTGCATATCATCAATATCTCCTAGACTTCCTTGATCTTGTGAATTGTCTATATTTGGGATTCATTTCCTTTTTTTTTGTGAGACTTTCTACATGTGCACGTTCAATATTGACATGGCATGGTTTCTCTCCACCATCA
>SNQJ01S0060554.1:26036-39970 GCA_010110895.2 Picea sitchensis
CATGCCTGTGAACCAGAAGCTGGGAGAAATCTCAGTGATGATGAAGAGGAGAGATCGAGCAGAGATCTCATAGACTACCAAGTGGGCAGAGATGGACTTTCAAATTTCCAGGTGGGCAATAGAAAGAGATCAAGTGAAGGTCTCGTATACTTCCACGAGGGTGGTGCTGAAAGTTCAAATTGCCAGGAGGGCACTGAGATGGGATCGAATGATCTCATAGACTTCCAGGTGGGCAGAGGAAGAGGAGAAACTCCATATTGCCAGGCGGGCAAGGGAGAGAAGATGAGGCCATGTGAGAGTCTCATGAACTCAAAGGTGAGTTCATATCAACGAGGAGAGCTGATAGAGGAAGATCAGAAGAGCATTCTGATGATTGGGGGAATAGTGGTATTCCTGCCACATCGCCCAGTTGAGGCAAAAAATTGTGTTGTCGATGCAGCAACAGCAGAAGGACAACCAGTTGTGATTGTCAGGGAGAAAGAAGAACCGAAGAAGACATCAAAATCTGCCCTAGTAGAAGAAGAGCATGCAGATAAGATGCTCACTCCATGGGAGATGGAGTTGGAGATGCTGGAGGATTGGTTGAACCATCTAAAACCAGTAGATGACTGCCATGAGCAGACAATCATGCAAATGTTAGCAGAGGAGCATTCTGAGGAATCGCTCAGAAATTTCATCCAGGGAGATAAACAGATGATGATGACTGTAATGCCAAGGCATGCAACAACAGATGAAGGGGAATTCCAGTCTGAGGAGCAGTTGGAAAAAGCTAGAACTCAACCAGCACAAGGAGAACTGGAATAAGCAAAGCTGTTAGAGAAGGAAGCTAAACAACAACTCAGTGATAGGATTGCAGAATTGGAGTCTGCAGTAGAGTGGCAACTCAATGCCACAAGAGAAGGTAAAGACAACATGGGAGATCGAGTAGATCTGCCCACTAAGGAGAATGAATAATTGTAGCAAGGCAGGCTGCATACAAAGAGCCAACCATTGAAGCAGTTGGATGAGGTAATTGAAGAAATCGGGAAGCTGATGATCAAATCAGCAGAAGTGGTTAGCAAAGGGAAGCTGAGCAGAGGAGAACCTTCCATAGCAATAGGGCAACAGAAGCAACGACAACAGTGAAGCGATAGAGAGAATGAACAACTCCAAATAACTGTTTGGGATCCAGGTGGATTTCGACAGCCATGCCTCACAGCAGAGGAGTATGATGAAGGAGCATCAATCCAACCCAGCTACGCGCCAGCTAGCCAGCACATCAAGCATGCATTCAATGGAAGGAGAGAGGCGCAACCCTCTCATTTTTCAAATTTTTCAAATTGTATTAAATGTTGTAAGGCTGGTAGAGCCAAAAGCCATGCATGTACGTAGGATTTAGATAAAGTTTGCCTTAAATGGTTGTAAGGCCGAGATCTAGATCTGATTCGGACTAGACATCCATTCAATGTAATTGAATGTAAATTAATGAGAGTTGGTGAGATGGAGGGAAGAGCTCGAGGAGCCCCTCTTTGTAAAAAGATCTTCTTTGAATCGAGATTTAGTTTGGGGAGAGTAGAATAGAAAGAATAGGAAGAAGAGAGAAAGCTGTGACTCTGTTGCAGTCCGAGCTCACATTGTAAAGAGGCATTTCATATTAATGCAATCGTAGCAGTTTTTCCTGCATGTTGTTGTTCATGTGTTTGTGAGTTCATGAATGAATGTCTTTATGTGTTGATGATATGTTGTAGATGTATGTTAGATGTGCACTTGTAGGGATAGATAGATTTTCCTATCTGAGAGTTATTTGATTTCAAGTTTGGATTCTTTGTGGTTTCATGCAAGAGTTCATGAAATAGTACTGCGGTCTCTGAAAACTAGTGTAGGAGTGCACTTCTGAATTCTGTGGAATTTCAGACAAAGACGTGCCAGGAGGTCGCACTAGTTAAAGTCATTGACTCAAGGAGGAAGCCTCAAGGTTGCTGAACACCTTGAAGGAGAAACTGTGCAAAGGAGAGCACAGAGAGGAGAAGCAGAATTGTTGAGAATTCTGTAAAGGCTCTGCCAGGAGGGCATTGAGAAAATGCACAGGATGCATTGAGGAGAACTCTATTTCGAGTTCGGTGAGAAGACAAAGTTACTGAAGACTCTGCATTGGAGGAATAGTGCTTTGGAGCATAATGTTCACAAAAGATCAGAAGGAAGAAGAGTGCCCTTGCATGCAATATTCCAACAGGAAGGAGTAAGAGAGGCCGAGACACTTCAAGGTCAGAGCCATAGATAAGCTCAGAAGAGATAGCACCATTTCATGCAAAGGTCCTGAAAGAGGTTGCATAGTTCGAAGGAACCTTTGAGGTTCAGAGAAATAAATCTCAGGAGGAGGAACGCCTCTTAGAATACAGGCGGGAGCCAAGGTTACAGGCTTCGCAATAGAGACAAAGGCCGAGGCCTTTTGGAGCAAGAAATCTTCCAAGGAATAGGAAGAAGAGCATGCTCAAGGTAGAGCACAACTACCATTAGATCAAATGGAGAGGCGAGATCTGGGTCATTGAAGTCTATGTCCAGACGCACGCAGGAAAGCGCACAAGGAAGAGAAATAGATCTGGGTCATCAGATCTAGTGCAAAGGGCCGATAACCATCAGGTCTGGAGGAAGGCGCACAGAGTTTAACCTCTGGGAGGTTGCGCAGGAGAAGAGCTGAAATAGATGGTGGAGACGCTTCGTGGAGAAGTGCGAAATTCTGTGAGTCGTTAGATCTCGCAGATCATAGAGAAGGTTAAAGGGAGTGTCTTTCAATACTCAAATCTTAGGAGGAGTAGCGACTGTTGGATGAGAAGCAACAGGAGCCATTGATCCCCCTTTGGAGTGGAATTTCGGCATTTCGGCAATTCGGGGTTCAACATTTCAACAATTTCGATGATGAGGAGCCAGGGCACTTTGTGTTGAAAACCCCAAAGTCACGAAACGCGACATGTCTTTGGAGTAGGGTTGTGGTCACAGAGGAAGCAGTCACATGGATCGATATTTGGTCAGGGACTAATCGTCGTTGAGCCCATTTCGACATTTTGGCATTTCAGGGTTCGGGAAGTAGAGGAGGCTGTGATTTTGGAATCGAGAGTTTCAAACTCCTGGTTCACGGAATCCTGAAAGATATAGAGCCATCAGATCGAGGAAGATCTCAGTTGTAGATCACGTGGGAGGTGAGGCTCAGAAATTCGGGAATCGAAGTTTTGAAAGGTAAGGAAACTCTCTACTGTGGATTTTCGCGAGTCGTGAAATCCCGAAGAGCGAAAGGAAAAATTCCCAAAAGGTTGAGGGACAATAGCCATTGGGCCCCAATCAGGTTTCGGGGTTCCGGGACTTAAGAGGTAGAGTTGCATGGTCAACACAACTCCTAAAATCACAAAGAGAGAAACACCGAAAGGTGGGTCCCAAGTATCAGTGAGAGGGTACGTGCGGTGGAAGTCAAAGGAGTGGTCAAGGTTTGGAGTAAATCCTGAAAGAATAGGCACTAGGACATTTCGGTATTTTGGCAATCGGGGATTCCAAGGAGTAGAGATATCCCTTGTACCCTGATTTCGCAAAAACACGAAACCCAAAATCGTGATTCACGAAAGGCAGGAAGGATAAGTGTGCGGTCATGACTCTTGGTTGTGTGCTGTGGGAGCTCACACTTGGCACTTGGAAAATCCAACTGAGCATTTGTGGGGACCTGTGGATTTGTTCAAAGGGTTCCGGCAGGAGCTCGAAGAGCCATTTCGGCTTAGGGAAGAGAGCGATCCAGAGACCGAGAGGTCAGTGGACCTTGCTGAGGTAGGGGGTCTGCATCACAAGTCCTCTATTGAGACAATGTTCTGAGTTGCAGAGCTACATCATCATATAGCAATCACAAAAAATAATCAATATGAAGAACAATTTCCATGTATTTCTTTCCCAACTACAAAATCTACATTTTTATATACATACCTTTCCAATTTCTCTTATTGCAAATGAATAGTTGCTTCAGCTGTTCCTGTCACACTTGACTCTCCAACATTGATTGCTTCAATTCTAGGTATACCTATTTTGCTTAAACTAAACATAAAAAATTTCAAATTGTGTAAGCATCTAGCGCTATTTGTTTGTCATTTTACAAGACATTGCTTATAAATATTTGCCTATGTCTTGGTGGCTATTGAAATGTGTAGATAGAAAATTACCTCTGAGTTTGTTGTTGGGTGGATGTTTGTGATGCATCAATACTAATACTTCCATGGTTTGTCCAACTTCTCCTGCTTGGAACACCGAATATGTGAACGCGAAGCACATACAATATATTTGATATTATGCTTACATTGACATATGCTCCTCTTTTTTGGGGGGGGACTAGATGTACATCAACTATGCAACACACAAAAGCAAATTTCACAACACACAATACATAGCACTACAAAATTGTTAATTATATGTACAAGATTAAATTGCGAAAATGCTTACAAATGAAAAATATTTGCCAAGTATAAAAGACTTTTTTATGAACATTAACTCCTTAGCACTATCCATTGCAACAAACTAGTACTTTTCTTCTAGAATATGTATATGGATGTGCACAACACTTCGAGCCAGAACTTGCAATTGAAATGCATAAGAAATTATCAATCAATGCCACAACCATTGCATGATACTATGGAACTATAAAATAAATACAACCTGGAGGAATACATTTAGGTGGTTGAGAAGCACATACATAAAGCATATTAGGATCCTAACAACTAGAATAAGGTTTAACAGTCAGGATATTTGGTATTGTTATATGCTATAAAATTCCTCAAACACCCTGAAATGTTTCGATGTCGAAGCTGCTGTATATAGCCAATGCAAAGCATTGTACCCCCCTAGTTTTCTCACCTATCTTTTCTACACTTGTGCTCTCCATATATGTATATGGATCACGTAGTCGGGACTGCTAATTCTATTTTCAACCATTGTGCAGATAATCCAAAAGACTAATTGTCGCCTAGTCTCACCCTTCTACACCTTCATATTTGCAATCTCTCTGCACTAGGGATTTTTACATGCCACTTAATTTTCATGATGATTGAGTCATTTATGGCACTTTTATTTGCTTAGATTTGAAAAAAAGGGAAGCTATTTAGAACTTGTGCGAAGCAAATGTTGTGGTTTTCTATGAGCTTTCTAATGATTTCTATTAATCATTCCCTGTATTTCATAACTAACTTAGGTGTGGAAAGCACATTTTAGTAAATATTCCCTATGCACTTGGCCTTAAAGTAATTTGACCTCTGCAATTTACTATTCATAAATTTCATTTTTAACTAAATGCATTTAAAAAACCAAATGTATAGCATATAGAAAAAGAAAACAACATTCTTGTGCAGATATCCTATGTAGGACACCTTCCAGAAACAATATTGATTCATCAACAATTTAGAGTAGGTCAATGAACAAAATTCCTTGCTAAACTTAAACAATGTGACAAGGACATTAACTTCGTGGAAACTGTCAGATAACAAGTACTGTAAATTGATGACTGGTATTGACGCTACAGACATCCCCCATGCAAATGATGTACGAACTCAAGATGTAACCATATTCTAATTTGTTTTTCATCAAAATTCTCTTTACCTATCCATTTACAAGACAACTTGACAAGTCAATAGATTTGTAGATATCAAATTATAGGTGACGTCATGGGAAACACATGGGAGACTGGAAATGACGACACTCTTGCATATGCAACACAAGGACTATAGGGCATTTCACAGTATCGAAGCATCTAGCAATTTGGTCCATCCAGATCACACATGTACAACGCACATAGATAGTTATGACCCCACACTATGCAAGGAACACCAGGAGTATGATGAATCGTTGTCACTACATACAATATTAAAGGAACCTAAATCCATATTGCAATGTATTAGTATAGGAACACCGATGCAAGGAGCCGACGCGAAAATGGGAACATAACGATGTCAATTTATGGTCATCTTTCCAGCTATTTATACGACTTGCAGGGCCATAGTATTTGCATCCAATGTCCATTTCTCAAAAAATAGAGCTCCCACAAGCTGTCAATTGAGAAGTTCCACCAACCACCCAACCATTAGGTCCATTTATCCCAAGAATCATAGTTCAACCACAAATTCTCCACATCCATGGCTTCTCCTAGCAAACATGTGATTTATTACATCCTGCAGTTTATGCAAACTACCTGTAGTCCCATTGTTTCATTCTCACATCGGTTGACACCGAGAAGGAAATTTTTGGGAAGGGGAAGCAACCTACAATCGATCAAAAAATACCTAGCCTTGATAGAAATTGCTTGAAATATGCTTCAAATTTCTTGCGGTTCACCAAGTCTCTGAGCCAACATATGCTATGTGTTATGCCATGGATCAACACCTTTGTTGAACCTAATAGGTCCATTATGAAAACTTCCCCCTCTATTAGTTGTAGTTT
Source organism: Picea sitchensis (assembly GCA_010110895.2). Taxonomy (NCBI): domain Eukaryota; kingdom Viridiplantae; phylum Streptophyta; class Pinopsida; order Pinales; family Pinaceae; genus Picea; species Picea sitchensis. The sequence continues at coordinate 32,475 of SNQJ01S0060554.1, forward strand.
TCCTCCTCTTCCTCATTATGAACCAAGTTGAACCAGACAAGAGGATGACTATGGGCCTCCCTGTTGGAGAGATTAATCGATCCTTGTCATTTGCAAGTGCCTGAGTAACAAGGAAAAGTTCTAGTTGCACCACTTGTGCTAGCTAGTGCTTGGATTTCTAGAATGCAGGATGAAGCACACCTTTGGAACAACTCTACTAATTTGAAGATCTGTGTCACACTGCAACAACATCCCAAACAAATGGTTTGTACTTACTCAATAAATGTGTGATTATGTTATTGGATAAATCCGTAAGTGCGGACACAAACCGATCTCCCTAGATCCACCTGGATCTAGAACAAAGCAAGACAGAATAATACTCTTTCCCTAGATTTTTACTATCAAATGAACTAGGAGGTAAGAACAAGTTACATACCTTATAATCGCTTCCTATAGTCTTTGTTTCTCCTACTTCGCTCCAGTTCTCTTGTGTAGCCAAGACCAAGACAACACAAACCAACGAAAGTGAATAAAGCACAATCTATTCAATAGTTAATCTATGCATATGATCAAGGAGTTATACAATAAAGTGGAAATAGCTTTATGGGAAAGGGACATATTACTGTATCATATTGATGGAAAGTAAAGATTACATATCGCATCATATTGGATGGAAAGTAAAGACAGCAACCTGAGCCTTGATGTTGCAAACTCCTTTCGATGGTCCTTGGCTCCAACACAATAACACTTGCTCACTTCTATGAAGAAGATCAACCACCTTGATAAATCCTACGAGCTTCCTACCACGAAGCATCTTCACACAATCTTTCACCACCAATTCTCCAATGTCTTGCTTGACCTTGTTTGCTTCTAACTTTTTCCATGAGAATTCTCTCAATATGTAGGAGAGAATGAATTAGTTACTTCTAGATAAGAATGATCCCAAAATATCGTGGAATCCAGTACTAGGATAATTATTCGAATGCCATCTCATCCTTTCTAGAAGATTCTCTAGAAGCTTCGAGAATTCATCTTTTTCCTTTCTTTAGAAAGAAATCGCACTCCTAGCAGTTCAACACAAGCAGAACTTCTCGCACTCTTGCTTTAAGGTAGCTCAGAATTTATACATTCTCGCAGTAAATATACTAGCACTCTTTTATTCCTCAAAAAATGTGATTTTGAAAGAGATGAAGGTAACTTTTATCGGGAGAAAGTTCCAATGAAGAGTCCTGAGTACACCATCATCACTACATCATCATGACGCCCAAAATCATGGGTAATAGATTGCCCCCAAAGTATGGAGGTTGGAACCCAAGTGATGCCTAATAGATTCTGTGGGTGCAAGATGTGTGTGTCAAGAGCCCAGAGCACATCTAATTGGAAACCCGCGAACAACCAAGCATCTCATAATATCATATATACCAATTTCTGGTGGTAGGCATTCCCATAATCATATCATAGACTGATGACAATTGTAGACCTCGGTCATAATAATTAATCATACGATCAGGATCCATGTCGTTTAAATATAGCATAGCCACCTAATACACTGTGGCCTCCTCAAGGCGAGAAATTTCAAATCAAGACTATACATAGCCACTAGACATACACACGATCTATGTGTCAGAAATTATACATACTCCATCTCACCCTGGATCACAAAGATAGATCTAGGGTCTTCAATCTCATCTCCAAAAGTACGAATCTAACCATGTGATTATAAAGTTGAAGTCAAACATGGTAGAAACCACTTGATTAATGCACAATTATAAAACTGTTAGCAAGTGCGAGGGAAATCACCATTGATGTCAATGACTCCTAAGGTACCATAGTACAATCCATCGAGTGTGAATAAATATTGATGTCAAACATCTGATGGAATATTTCGATCGGGGGTCAATGATGAAAACCCACTATCATGCTGAGGAACCCCGCCATTGAGGCATGCAAGTTCCAAGGTACCAAATAATTTCTAAGTCTTGATTCCTGATAATGAGTTGAAGTCGACGAACAAAACTCCTTGCCAGAGGGCCTTGATGTATCCCATCAATGACACACGCAATGAGTAACATATTTGAAGGTGAATATAGTATTTTTGCAAATTGGACCTGGACCGGAAGGTCAATACCTGAAGAATGGACAACTCAGATGGTCGACATCTAAAATAGGTTTCGTGATGGAGTTCTCTTTAACATATGAATGACACGCATCGCTGATTTGGCAACATGACTCAAAGATGACACAGGAATGACCCAGCAAATCGAATGAGAGATAAAATGGATTTCCCAAACCGAATTTAAATGATGAATAGGGTGTGTCAAGTTCAAGAGTGACACACTTACCGCCAATCAATACCTAAAATGAAACATATATCCCTTTTCCCAAATTTCCCTAAATTTACTTCTCGGGTGAGTACCTCTTTATTTTACGCAAGATTGAGGAGGATAAATATATGATTGTTTAGGCATCTCATCCGTCGAATCCAGTCCCTGATTATACTAATCAACCCTAAGAAGGAGGGTTTGGTCCTATTACTGTCCTGCCAATGCCTGTTTAACGAAGTCCAAAGATAGAAAACTCAAGGTTTTTCAAGATTAGAGTTTGGAAAAACACTTAAAGAGAACTTCGGCCTTTTTCAGAAATAGTCCTGGACGATCGAAAAAGAGATAAATTATCGCCACCATATGCTTTCTTCAAATACTTTACCGAAATAGTGAAAATAGGTACGCCTAATTTATCTTTTCTCATGTTTAGAGAGTCCTAAAAGAGCTTAAAGAGGACTCCGTGGGGATTCTTTTTCAGATAACTCAGAGCCCAAAAGTGATAAAAGTATGCTCAATTAATGCTCTCATGTATTTACGAGCTTAAGAACGGACAAAAACGACGCCGAGGTTTTATGCAAAACCATAAAAACAATCGAAATACACGACAAAAAGAAAACTATGTCCATATCCCGATATTTGATCATCCAAGTCATCACACCTGCAAGAGTTACACTCATCATAACATTAGGAATTAGGGTTTAGTTGATAAATAGTTATAAAAACCGAAAATGATATAGTAAAAGTAAATAAAATGAGTAACAACTCTTTTTTACCACACCATTTTACATTTCCACTATTGAGCTCCAAAAAACCCCTCTTTTACCCTCCGAGTTCGACGTTAGATTGCGGGAGCTACGAGAGATCATTCAGTGAGCCGTCTGCAACATTAAGGTAGGCTCTTCATCCTCAACATTTTCATGGTTTCATTTTGTCATTTCATTGGTTAAATTTTGGTCACTTTGTAGAAGCTATAAGCTTCCATTTTTGACATTTTGGTCTTCGGACAAACTTTTTGTAAAAAACCTTTTGATCGTTATATATACAGATGGATTCTACCGGTGTACTTTATATTGTGTGAATTTTGATGTGTTTGATTTATAAATGATTCAAATGTCTGTCCAATACATAATTAGCCAATGCATCTGTTAATGTATTTAGACATCTAGGAATATGTTAATATTCAATATGATCAAAATAATGCTCCAAGAGGCGAATTCACAAATACACCCGTAACAAAGTAGGACTTCGAATATAGTAGATATTACTTAGCTATAGTACTACAAGCTGTGAGTCTAGTCGCACAACCAAATGACGAATTCCAAGCGAGATAGCATCAACCAATAATTCAATAACTGCGCTATACTCTGCAATGTTGTTGGTCGCACGGCCGAGGCACACACCTCGTAAAGATACAAGTTCATTTGTTGGGGCATAGATTGTCCACGCAACGGATGCAAGGTTTCGTGTACTACGGCTAGCGCCATCAGCAAAGCCAATATAGGGTAGAGAAAACTCCGACATCTTGAAATCAAACACAACGTCACATAAGGGCAGAGACCAGATAATGACAAAAGAAAAATATAGTAACACACACAAAGTATGATACATTAAAATATAGGTACTTGTGCACAAATGATTTATGCATAGTACTTCTTCAAGTACAACCCATTCCTGGGTTCACTCAAAGGGATACCATCGTAATCTACCAGCTCATAAGCTCCTTTTTCCAAAACTCGACGAACAATATAAGGACCTCGCCACATTGGTTCAAATTTCCCAGCTCCTAACACATCTCGATCCTATTCATAGAGAAGAACAAGATCACCTTTAGAGAAAACACGAGGCTTGACATGCTTGTCATATTGTGCTTTGACACGTTTTTTCTGGGCTTCTATTACTAGAGTGGAATCACGTCGAGTTTCGTCTAAACGCATTAGATACAATAGACGTTCTTCTTCAGCAGAAGTGTTGGGTAAGAGTTCGACAACTAGATTTAGAGAGGGTATCTCGCATTCTATAGGAAGAATGGATTCCACACCATAGACTAATCGAAAAGGCGTAAACCCAGTAGCAGATTTGACAGATGTCCGATATGCCCACAATGCTGAAAACAACATTGTGTGCCAACTTGTTTTATGAATTCCTATCATACGTCGAAGCATAGTTATAAGAACTTTGTTGATCACTTCGACTTGACCATTAGCTTGTGGATAATAGGGCATTGAGTTATCATGACGAAGACCCAACTTTTCCGTAAGTTCAAACATCATAAAATTCCTAAAGTGACTACCGTGACCAGTGACGATAGCTTGGGGAACACCAAAACAAACTATGACGTTATTAAAAAAAAGCAATGCTGCGGTCTTTCCAGTATTATCGAATGTCAACATCGCCTCGACCCATTTTGTAAAGTAATCAACAGCTACAATGATGTAACCATGCCCCCCGAACGAGCAAGGGTGACATGTCATGAAATCAATGCCCCATTGCGCAAAAGGACCAACTGAGACCACAAGATGAAGAGGAGCAGGATGTGACCGAATTTTTTGATTGTAGGTTTGACAGGCATGGCATTTTTGAACGGCAGTAATGCAGTCGTGAAACAAAGAAGGCCAAAAATATCCTGCACATAAGATCTTCTGGGCAGTAGCATACCCAGACATATGACCACCACATGCTCCGGAATGGCAGTCATTCAGAGCTTTCTCGGCTTCATCGAATGTTAAACAACGTCGGAAAACAGAGTCAATTCCTCGATGATAAAGAGTATCCCCGAGTATAATGTACTGACGAGCTTGATAGCGTATGCGACGTCGTTCAGTACTAGACAAAGCAGGCCGAAAAGTCTGGGTTTGGAGATATATAATGATATCCCCATAACAAAGATCATCAGTGCTAATAAGGAAAAGAGATTCATCAGGTAATGAATCTACTGCTACATTTTCCATCGCAGAATGAGGAAAATCGCATATCAACTCAGCAAAAACTAAGGATTTCTTAGAATTGGCGCGATCGAATTTCAAGTCAAACTCCTGAAGTATGAAAATCCATTTGGAGTACTTTCCCCCAAGCAATTGACGTGTCAAAATATGTTGCATAGGGTTACAATGAGAAATCACCGTAGTCTTACGTGAGAGGATATAATGCTGAAAGCATTGGACAGCTTGAACGGCAGCCAGGGCCAGTTTTTCAACATGTTGATACTTGATTTCAGTTGGTGTGAGACTTCGACTCAAGTAGTAAACAACATGTTCATCATGCGCATCATCCTCTTGGATGAGAACCATGCCAATAGTGTACTCCGAGGTAGCAAGATAAAGGAAATAATCACGACTGTAATCAGGAGGAAAGAGAAGAGGAGCTTGCATTAGGGACAACTTTAAAGCTTCAAAAGCATTGTTAGCAACTGTATCCCATACAAACTCTGCATCTTTCTTTAATAGCCGCGTAAAACCACGAGTGATCTCGACGTAATTAGGAATAAAATGACGAAGAAAGTTTGCTTTCCCCTGCAAACTTTGCAACTAGCGCAATGTATAAGGAGGAGGGAGATTAAGAATCGCCTCGACCTTAATAGGATCCACCCTGATCCCTTGATGCGAAACGATAAAACCTAGAAGACGGCCGGATTCTACGCAAAAAACACATTTATGAGGATTTAAACGTATACGATAGAACCGATAGCGAACGAAAATGGCTCGGAGGTGGGAAGGGTGATCGACTCTACGCATAGAATGAGCGGGTAAATCGTCCAAATAGGGTTGAACGATATGCTTAATATCATGAAAAGCATAAGACATAGCACATTGAAACATCACACCAGCGTTCTTAAGACCGAAAGGAAGTTTCCTATAGGCAAAAGTACCCCAAGGACAAATAAAAGCAGTCTTATGTTGGACCTCGGGAGCGATGTTAATTTGATTATAGCCAGAGAAACCATCCATGAGAGAGAAGATTTCACTGCCGACACAATCATCGACAATCTGGTCGACGAAAGGGGTTGGAAAGTTGTCTTTTGTATAAGCTTTGTTAATATCCCTCTAATCAACACATACACGAATACTGCCTCCTTTCTTATCAATTGGAACAGGATTAGAAACCCATTCTGTTAGAGCCACCGGATAAATAAAACCAGGTTTTAGAAGTTTTTTAGCTTCGATCTTGATAGTTGTCGCTTTAGGTGGGTAGACCGGACGAAGGCGTTGTCGGACAGGTTTAGCTCCGGGGTATGTCTTTATCTCATGTACAACAATTGCAGGGTCGATACCTGGCATCTCTTCGTAGCTCCAGGCGAAGATGTCACGAAATTCTTTGAACAAAGACGTATAGGTGACGATTTCGTCAGAAGAACACGAAGCTCCAATGTGAACATTTTCAACAATTCCAGGTTTAATGGATATGTCGATGGGAATCATGGGTGAGATGTTACTTAAGTTCCCTTCAACAAACACATCGTGTGAAGTCGCAGGAACCGTCGAAATAACAACAACAGTCGATGGAGTCGAAATCCGTTGGTAGTTCTCAAGAGTCTGTTGCTCCAAAAAAAGTATGGAACGATGATGTCCATCATCCCAAAGGGTGTCCTCCATGATGGACATGATCATCTCGTTAGTGGGAAAAATAACACGAAAAGGATCGGGAGACAACTCATCAAGAGAAGAGGTAGAAGGTGTTTCCGATTGAATGGCTTGATAAGCAGACTCAACTGAACTTAACGACATTACGTCGCTGAAACGAAGATGATCTCTAGGGCCAGGGACAATCCAAGGGTCATGTGACACAGGAAGTTCGTGAGGCACGATGGAGATCATGTTGATTGAAGCAACTGACGGGTGTGAAACATCGGGCGGTGGAATGGGGAAAGTAACCATTAACGAGGAGTCCTTTAAAAGGCCGACACCGACGTTCTCATAACCCAGTGGGGTTTTAGCAATAAACGACACGTTGCCAGTACGAGTATCAGAGTTGAAGAAGGCAATATGGTCAACGGTAACAACCTTTCCTTGATGAGGGAAACGTACTACACAGAAAAGTGTTGACACAACGGCACACATGGAATCGATCCAGCTACGACCAAGTAGAAGATTATAATCAAGAGGAGCGTCAAAGACTTCCACTTCGACTTTGACCTTTTTACCTTCTAGTGTGATAGGCAACGAAGGAAGAACACCGTAAGGCTTAAAACCAGAGCCA